>JABKKP010000484.1:0-80235 GCA_013624355.1 Fusarium caatingaense
GTATATAAGCTGTCACATCCCTCGATATGGGTTCTTATAAGTCGGGATATCAGGGCCAGTTTCAGTATTCAGTATCCTTTCTGAGGGAGTTGCACTTGTCACAGCTTGTCTATCACTTATACCCTTGATCCATACCCTTGCCTGTCAAGATGCGTGTCCTGTCACTCCTCTCAGTTGCCACCTTTGCTGTGGCCAGTCCTCTGAGCGTAGAGGACTACGCCAAGGCTCTCGATGAAAGAGGTAAACAGTCTTTATCCCTACAGTTTCTCTCTGTACTAACATCTCTAGCTGTTGCTGTCTCCAACGGTGACTTTGGTAACTTCAAGTTCTACATCCAGCACGGTGCTGCTTCATACTGCAACTCCAACGCCGCAGCCGGTGCAAAGATCACCTGTGGAAATAATGGCTGTCCAACAGTCCAGTCCAACGGTGCTACTATCGTCGCATCCTTCACGTAAGTACCACAGGATAATCCAATGACTTTCACTTACACATTTCAGTGGTTCCAAGACTGGCATCGGCGGTTACGTTTCGACCGACTCTTCACGAAAGGAAATCGTCCTCTCCGTTCGAGGCAGCATAAACATTCGAAACTGGCTCACCAACCTCGACTTCGGCCAGGAGGACTGCAGCTTGACCTCAGGTTGTGGAGTACACAGCGGTTTCCAGAATGCCTGGAAAGAGATTTCCGCTGCAGCAACCGCTGCTGTCGCAAAGGCCCGCAAGGCGAACCCTTCGTTCAAGGTCATTGCCACAGGTCACTCCCTTGGTGGTGCCGTCGCTACACTCGCCGGCGCAAATCTTCGAGTTGGTGGAACACCCGTTGACATCTACACCTACGGCTCCCCCCGAGTTGGAAACTCCCAGCTCGCTGGCTTCATCTCGAACCAAGCTGGTGGAGAGTTCCGCGTTACCAATGCCAAGGACCCTGTTCCCAGACTTCCCCCTCTGGTCTTTGGTTACCGACACACATCCCCCGAGTACTGGCTGTCTGGTCCGGGAGGTGACAAGGTTGACTACACCATCAATGACATCAAGGTCTGTGAGGGTGCTGCCAACCTCAAGTGCAACGGTGGAACTCTTGGATTGGATATTGATGCTCACCTGCACTACTTCCAGGAGACTGATGCTTGCTCTGGTGGCGGTATCTCTTGGAGAAGCCGAAGATACAGAAGCGCCAAGCGTGAGGACATCTCTGAGAGGGCTGCTCCTATGACGGATGCTGAGCTTGAGAAGAAGCTCAACAACTATGTCGAGATGGATAAGGAGTATGTCAAGAACAATGCCGCACGCACGTCATAGTATGACATTTACGCAGTAATGATATACCACGAATAATAAGAATCACAAAATAAACAAGTTCAAAGTGCAATAATTCATTGACTAGCTGAATGCATCGTGACCATACGCTATGCATTGGATATCCCTAACAGCAATACTCGGTTGTGTGTCACAAACTCCAAACTCCAAATGACCTCGCTTTTGGTACACGGAATTAATCATCAGATCCCTCAACGACCATACCCTGCGCGTTGGGGACGCCCACAAGAATCACACCACGGGGCACGCGGACGCTCTTCACCTTCATGCATCCAAATACATTGACAGTGCGAATGTTGGGACAAGCGCGGAAGATGGAGCCCAGAATGAAATCGGTCACCTCTTCACAGAAACTGATCTCCAGTTCTTTCAACGCAGGGTATCGAGCATTTTCATCGAAGACCTCTTCAAAAGCCTCACGTGAAATGTGACGGCATGCGTGAATGTTGAGATACTGAAGCTTGTGACCGGAATGAGCCATCAATGCTTTGAAGCCATCGCTGCAGAGACCGATGTTATCGGGGTTTTCTCGGGGCATTCTCGCATCAACCTGTCGACACTTTTGAAGGTCGATATAGGATAGTGGGGGATTGGCCCAGTTGTTGAACAACTCAGCGAACCCGAAGTCAGTCATGGTCTCACTATCGGTGATGCGAAATTTGGTGAGAGATCGACAGTTGTCGTGAATAGCTCGCAATACTGCATCATCGATGCTAGGGACAATCTTGAGAGACAAAGTCTGAAGATTGGCGCCGATGCTCCGAATGACCTTGCAGTAAGCATCAGACCGTGTCTTGTTCTGCAGCTGAAGTCCGAGATGTTCCAAAGATGTCAAATCTGCAATCGCCTTGACGCCATCGTTGGTGACCTTTTGGTTGTTCTCAATCTTGAGTCGTTTCAAGTTGAGACAGTGATCTTTCATCGTGGTAATAGTGTCGTCTCCGAAGTGGTTGTCGGTGTAGTATACTTGAATGCCTTTCAATGATTGACCCTTGGCTTTCATGAACTCGTGCCACTTGTCTTCACTCAAAAGGTTCGCTCCGTGAAGATAGAAAGTTTCCAGAGCAGTGTCGCGAGTCAACAAGTAGTCCATGACTTCGTCCTTGAACTGGATACCGCATCGAATCTTGAGGTGCTGGAGTTTCGGGGCGATTTGGAAGATCGACATGTAGTCATTCTCGGTGAGCTTTGAGCCATCGTAGATGTGCACGCTCTCGGTTGTGGGTTGAACGAAGAGAGGCAGGGTTTCAGGTTTCAGCAGTCGGCGCTTGGAAAACATTCGTGCAATCTTGTCGATGAGATGATCGGGAAGATCTCCAAGACTGTCAGCCAAATCAACATTCTTGGCAAGGGTCTGAACACAGAGAGTAGCCAAACTCTTGGTGCCGACATCGCCATCAAGAATTCGACTTTGAATGGCACGGCGTCTGCCAACACCACCCACAGCAGGAGCCTGCTTCTTGGGTTTCTTCTTCACTGCGCCTTGACGTTCCTTTGCAACCTCCCTTCCACATGGGGCACAGAGAAGTCCACCATTTGGACCAGCTACCGAGTAAGGTGTGACGGTGAATCGTTTCTCGCAGATTTCGCAGTTCTCCATCTGACCAGGCATGGGGCCAGCGTAGCCGTCCATGTTCATGATCTCTCGGGCAAGATCGTCATCGGATTGGTCGTCATTGTTCTTCTTGCGCTTCTTGAAAGCTTTGGTCTTCTTGATCTTTGCGAGTTCCTGCTTCTCCTGCTCTCGCTTGCGCTTCGTCGAGGCTTCGTCACTATCGTCTGGAGAGCCAGCAAGTCCGGCACCAGCGGCAGAAGATTCCCCATTACCGTTCACATCTTGCGCAGAGTCTTGCGCAGCTTGTCGTCGGCGAGCATCTGCGGTCGAGCGAATTTGGGCGGCAGAAATGTTGTGTGACTAAACTTGGTCAGTATGGTCTTGGTTAAGCTACAAGCGTACTCACGGCCAGGAAATCAGTCAAAGCGGATTGACTAGTAAATGTTAGCATATATAGATCAGATGCATATTCAAACTCACGGTCCATAGACAGCACGTCTGGCGGGCTGATTTTGGTTTCCATTCTGCCCATTCCCATTCTGACCATTTTGGTCTTGGGCCTGATTATTGCTCCTTGTTGATCTCGCCCTGCAAATATGATAAGCTTATCGCCACTCAGAGTCATGACGTTGATGCATGAAAACATACATGGTTGTTAAAGATCGTGGTAAGCACCTGAAAACGAAAGACTTGTGCAGGAAAATGTTCCCCCAGATCTTGCGACCACGATGAACCCCTAAAACGTAACGGGGAAGAAGAAATCAAGCTTTAAAAGGAGTTGGCGCAAAACACAGAATTCATGCGAGTCGGGCAGGTGCAGTGGCGTTCCCGCTGCCGCCCCCCTCGCACGAGATTGACACCGTGTCACGTGATACAATCGGCTTACAAACAGGCATTTTAGGTGGTAAATCGAGGATCCAGGCACGATGCACCCCAATCAGATCGACAATTTAGGCCCCCTTGCCCCTGACACGTGCCTGCGCGTAGCGGGGTGTTCTTTCCCCGACACTGTGAACCGTGAATTGGGGTTCCCTTTGAACGGCTGAAGTAGGCAAAAACGCCCCCGAAAAAGGAGCTTGGTGGCGACTTGCCTCAATTGTACTTTACTTTTTTTCACCTTTCGTCTTAAGTTCTATTTTCATCATCTGGTCTTAAGACTTTTCTTTTGACTTCTTTTAGTCAAATATTGTTGTTGCCTGCTTCATTCATTGTCTGTTTGTTGTTGCCCGCAGTGACCTGGTTTGTCTCTATTCACGGTCACCATTCATTGTCACTGCATTTACACCTGTGCAGATAAGCAGGGGTTCAAGTGCCGCCCTTCACTTGTCATCAGGCTCCCATCGTCAGATCTTTCTTTATTGCGAAATCGAATCGCAAAAGACATCCCTCTCATTTCTCCATCATCGTGCAGCTACACATCCCCAGAAATCCTTCGTCGGAATACAGTCGAGCGCATACCCTTGTATAGACTGACATCATGGCCCGCGGTCGCCCTTCGACCCGAGGGACTCCCATTGCCTCATCGGCAGCAGATGGTGAGCTTATCGAATGAAAGTAGATTTTCCACTTCTAACAATTACTAGCCTCTCGAGAGCCATCAACTGCATCCGGTCGTGTGACCCGTTCTTTGAGAAGTCAAGCTACTTCTACTGCCACAACTCCCGCACCAGACGCAGAAGTCCAGCCGGCTTCAACTTCACGACCAAGAGGTCGACCTAGGAAGAGCATTGTTGAGGCCGATGCATCCATTGCTGTGCAGTCACCAACCCCCGATGTTGTCCCTGCCAGACGCCGCGGACGCCCAAGCAAGGCTCCTGTTGCTGAAAGCGAGTCTGTATCATCAGTACCCACTCCCAAGGACCTCGAGTCGGAGAGTGATTATTCAACCCCGGCCTCAAGCAAAGTAGCGACCCCAGCAGCCGGTGATCATGTGAAAGTTGAGGTTGTCGTTCCTTCTGCCTCGCATACCATTGACCGGGAGCGAGGTTTGCGCAACAGTGCCTACTCAATGAAGCCAAGGGGCAAGGGCAAATCAAGAGTCATTGAAGATTCCGAGGATGAGGATGACGATCTCCTGGACTTTCCTTCTCGGGACGCTCAAGTAGCCCGTCGTTATCAGAAGAGTTACGACCAAGAGGCTGCTCTTCCTTCGCCGACTCTTCCCTTGCGCAGAAGTGGTAGACCTTCTTTGTCCAATGCTCCCACCCCCCAAGCCTCGGTCAAGCGACAACGGTCTTTAACAGAAACCAGCTCCAAACGAGGAAACCCATCAAAGAAGCAGAGAGTCATCTCCGACTCTGATGATCAAGACATTGACATGGATGCTGAGATTGCTGCTGGACAGGCATTAGGGGAGGACGAACAATCTTCTCTGAGCTCACACGGTGATGAGTTTCCTTCAGAAGATGAAGTCAGTGAGGAGGAAGATGACGAATACTCTAGCGACGAAGACGTCCCATTAAGATCCAGAAAGGCCAAAGGAAAACAGCCTATGCGTGTCATCGCAACACACCGCAGAAAGCCTGTCGCTGCCGCAGCCCAGCAATCTACCGCTGCACCTGCGCTGGACGACGGCCCCTCAGGCGATGAACTCGATGCTCTTGAGAGGGATTTGGGTTCGGCTGTGTCATCTGACGACAACAACTACGATTCCCTCATTGAAATGGACACCGGTACTAGCGATACTGATGGAGATGGCAACAGGGCCGTTGCTCCTATCGCCCAGAGACGAGGTTTCACTGCAGGCCGTCGAACCAAGCGCCACATTAGGGAGCGTGAGCGTTTGGTCAAGAATCATCCTGAAATCGAGACAATGTGGGATACCCTGAGAAACATGCCTGTCATCAAGGCCACAAAGGCCCTCCAGCCTCAAAACATCTCACGCCAACTCAAGCCCTTTCAGCTTGAAGGTCTAGCCTGGATGCTGGAAATGGAGAAGGGAGAGTGGAGAGGTGGACTGCTAGGTGATGAAATGGGTCTGGGCAAGACTATTCAGGCAGTATCTCTGATAATGTCGGATTACCCTGCGAAGCAGCCATCCTTGGTCCTTGTGCCTCCCGTTGCCTTGATGCAATGGCAGTCGGAGATCAAGTCCTATACTGACGGCACCCTGAAGACTTTCGTTTACCACGGTACAAACCAGAAGACCAAGGGAATTACTGTCGCCCAGCTCAAGAAGTTCGATGTCATCATGATGTCGTACAACAGTCTTGAGTCGATCTACCGCAAGCAGGAGAAGGGATTCAAACGAAAAGATGGTATTTACAAGGAGAAGAGTGTCATTCACGCGCTCAACTTTCATCGGATCATTCTGGACGAAGCGCACTGCATCAAGACGCGAACCACCATGACTGCCAAGGCATGCTTTGCTCTCAAGACCAACTACCGATGGTGCCTGACTGGTACACCTCTTCAGAACCGAATTGGCGAGTTTTTCTCCTTGATTCGCTTCTTGAACATTACTCCCTTTGCATCTTACCTATGCAAGCAGTGTCCTTGCTCGATGCTGGAGTGGTCGATGGACGAACACAGCCGCTGCTCTGGCTGTCAGCATGCAGGAATGCAGCACGTTTCCGTCTTCAACCAAGAGCTTCTGAACCCCATTCAGAAGTATGGTAATAGGGGACCAGGAACCGAGGCTTTCAAGAACCTTCGACTGATGACTGACCGTATCATGCTCCGTCGTCTGAAGAAGGATCACACCAACTCTATGGAGCTTCCTGTCAAGGAGATCTACGTCGACCGTCAGTTTTTCGGAGAGGTCGAGAACGACTTTGCCAACAGTATCATGACCAACGGTCAGCGCAAATTCGACACATATGTTGCACAGGGTGTTCTCCTCAACAACTATGCCAACATTTTCGGTCTCATCATGCAGATGCGACAAGTTGCTGACCATCCTGATCTGCTCTTGAAGAAGAATGCCGAGGGTGGACAGAACGTTCTCGTATGCTGCATTTGCGACGAGCCAGCTGAAGATACCGTGCGATCTAGGTGTAAGCACGACTTTTGCCGAGCTTGTGTCGGAAGCTACGTCCGCTCGACTGATGAGCCTGATTGCCCTCGTTGCCACATTCCTCTGTCTATCGATCTCGAACAGCCAGAGATTGAACAGGACGAGAATCTTGTCAAGAAGAACTCTATCATCAACCGAATCAAGATGGAGAACTGGACCTCTTCTTCCAAGATTGAACTTCTCGTCCATGAGCTGCACAAGCTCCGTTCTGACAATGCCTCACACAAGTCAATCATCTTTTCTCAGTTCACCACCATGTTGCAGCTCATTGAGTGGCGTCTCCGTCGAGCTGGTATCACTACTGTGATGCTTGATGGTAGCATGACTCCTGCTCAGCGACAAGCTTCTATTGAGCATTTCATGAACAACGTGGATGTTGAATGCTTTCTCGTTTCGCTCAAGGCTGGTGGTGTTGCGCTGAACCTGACTGAAGCCTCTCGAGTCTTCATCGTTGATCCGTAAGTTTATCAGCCCCTTCCAATGATCTTTACTAACAGCTATAGATGGTGGAACCCAGCTGCAGAATGGCAGTCCGCCGATCGATGCCATCGTATTGGACAGACTCGACCCTGCACCATCACCCGTCTTTGCATCGAAGATTCGGTCGAAAGCCGAATGGTGCTGATTCAGGAGAAGAAGACCAACATGATTCACTCTACCGTCAATGCCGACGACAAGGCTATGGAGTCCCTCACTCCAGAGGACATGCAGTTCCTTTTCCGTGGTTCTTAGAACATATTCTATCTGTACATTTTGGTATCGAGATGTTTGCAACGACATCTATTTTTTGTCCCACGATTAGTCCTACCCATACACGGGTAGAGGTGCTGTACACTATGTGGCTCTTAGCTACTGGGATCGGATACGGAGCAAGGAGTTAGGCGCTAGCACAGCAGGCTGCGTTACGTTACATGGTTGATTTTGGTGTTCTCAGGACTGTATGTATACGTGCGATTGAGCAATGAATAAATAATATCCCGAGAAGATGCGTTTGTCTCGTGAATGACGAAGGTGCACTCATGTCATGAATGATTGTTGACTAACGAGTTTGTTTACAATCTTATATAAGGTGATGGTCAATGATAACTTACAAGACAGACTTTATTAAGATTAGATTATCTAGTGAGTCTATCTATTTCTTTTCTGTCTTTTCTATGTTCTCATCTGAACACTTCTGTTGTATCGTTATCCATTCTACTGGATCTCAAATCGTTCTGACAAAAAGATTCTCCAAAGAGAAAACGAAAGAAACATTCTAGCTAGCCAACAGGTCTAGCATGATCTGAACAAGATCACAGGCCGAGAAGGGCCTTGGCACCAGGCTCACTGCAGACGTAGATAACGTCATGAGCGTTGGAGAAACCGTTGAACTGAGTGGCAGAGCACTTGGTGTAAGCGCCCATATCCTCAAAGTAAAGCCAGTCACCAACATCGAGAATGGGGTCGAAGCGAGTGCTGTCGGTGATGCGATCGATACCGTCACAGGTAGGGCCCCAGATGGAGTACTCGAAGCCTTCACCCACGGGAGTAGGCTCAGCTACAGCAGTATCGAAAAGGGTCTTGCCGGAAGCTCGGAGGACCTTTGCGGTGGGCTGCTGGTGATCGAACATGATGTTGGAAAAGTTTCCGTAAACACCGTCGTTGACGTACAGCATGTATCCCTTGCCATCGAGAGTGGGGTCCTCAACGGTACGGCGAGCGATGATGTTGCAGGCGATGGTGAAAGCTGTGGCAACATAGTAACGACCGGGCTCGGCGATGATTTCGACACCGCTGTGAGGCGGGAAGAATTCGTCGAGAGCGCCACGGAGGACAGTGGCCATAGCTTCGAAGGTGTCGCCGCAGAAGCCACCACCAACGTCAAGGGTGCGCATGGCAAAACCAAAGTCGCGGGCCTGCTGGAAAACAGTGTGGGCGTCGCGAACGGCCTTGAAGAAGGCAAGAGGGTCGGAGGCACCTGAGCCAACGTGGAAGCTGACGCCAACAACGTTGAGACCAAGGTCCTTGGCAAGAGCAAGAAGAGCCTCGGTGGTGTCCATGGCAGCACCAAACTTCATGCTGAAGCGGCAAAGGGACTCGCTGTCGTCGGTCATGATGCGGAGGAAGAGCTCGGCTCCCGGGTAGAGCTTGGCGATCTTGTAGAGCTCATCGGCATTGTCAAAGGTCATCTGCTTGACGCCCACAGACTTGACGTATCGGACGTACGAGTTGGTCTTGCAGGGTTGGGCGTAGATGATGCGGTCGGGGCTGAGGCCTGAAGACAGAACCTGCTCGATCTCGGTCTTGGAGGCGCAATCGAAGCCGGTGCCGAGCTCAGACAGAAGCTTGATGATCTGAGGATCGGGGTTGCACTTGACGGCTGTGTATGTGTTAGTGTTTGTGAAACAAGGGAGTGTTACACAGAAAACGTGGTGGTTGCTTACCATAGAAAGGCCGGACCCGAGGGAGATTCTTCTTCCAGCGGAGATGCTGGCGGTAGACCTCGCCGAGGTCGGCAACGAAGAAGGTATCTTCGTCGCCAGGCTCACACATCTCATGGTCAATGGCCTCCACGCGCTGGTGGAGAGCCTGACCGATGAGTTGCTTGGGGGTAATCAAGTCATGTTGCTCAAGAGGTTCCTGAAGTAGGGGTTTCTTTAATGCGATATGAGGATGATTGACATTGTGGTTGTAAGTGTCGAGGACAGCCGTTGCCATAACCATATCCCAAACGTTTCTGGGGGTTTGTTGGAGGGAGTTTTGACGAGGGAATTGAGTCCGGGAGAGACTTGTAGGTAGTCGTAAAAGACAAGAGTGAAAGTGATTAAACCGAAGATTTCGGAATGGGTGTTAAGGTGGTCGGGAACGGTAGCAAACGTTTCCCTCGGTGATTTGGCGAGGCCTCCTCGACTCTTCCTCGGCGAGAGGAAGAACCTTCAAGTACCTCCTATGCGGCAGCTGACGGGTGTCGAAGAACGACGGGGGAGTATAGTCGGGTCTTGGATGTTGCAAGACGGAGAGATCGAGGAGCTTATCGTCGAGCAGCAATAGCGACGGGAGGGGGGATCGCGTTGATGATGTGGGAAGGCTTGCAGAGGCTGAAATCTTTGTCACTGACGAAGCTCACGGCCGGAGGAGCCGTGGTGAAGGTGGTGCCTTTTTCGAGACCAAAGGCAGGTCGAGTTTTGGGTTGGAGGTAGAGCTACTGAGAAACAGTTGCTCAACGGGTTTTGAATGGTATCAACGGGTTGATACCAACGGTGAGTTAAAGTTATGGAGTTAACGTTTGACAAGATACTTGACAGAAAGTCGGGGAGCAAGGGAGGAAAAGAGGAAAAAGATGGGGGAGACGGCAAGTCCTTTTTATATGGTCTTGACCCAAGACAGAAAAGATGGAGGTTGTTTTTCCAAGTCTGGTTCGGCCACAGTCTGTGCTGATTCTATTTCCAGTGGTTGGTTCGGCAGGGGCAAGAAATGTGGATAGAGATGTTCTCTATCCAAGTCTAGGTCGTTCGGTTGTGTCTTGAAGGTGAGAGAAATTTTTGCCCTCCACTGTGACGTTTACAAGAGGGGCTTATACTTGCAGGGGTATTTAATGGCTTAGACGGGAACAGGAGACTGTGCCTGATTATCAGTACTCTACAGTACTTTAGCCAGTACACAATTACAGTGAGATCCCAAGTATAAGACTCTAACGGTACTTTGTAAACAATAACATGTGGCATGAGGTGACCTCGTAAAAAACACCACCAATCCCGGTGCCTCCCTTCCCTCTAAATTGGCGGTGATGAACCATACAACATCTCGATTCTAGCTGTACCACAACCCCGCGCTAAACCAATCCCAACTGCATCTTAAACCCCAAGAAGAACGGCACAGTATCCCATTGGATGACTGTCTAATGGCGCGCACTTTTCCAGTGTCTCGGGAACTGAAAAAGAAGGAAAAAAGAGACCGGACCCCGGCACCGGCTTTTGTTGTTTCTATGCAGAGAAGGGAAAAGCTGACCGACAGAGTCACCGACGGTTATAATGGAGGCGTCATATCACTTGTCAGAATGCCATATCCAAGGTTATTGCATCTCTCAAGTTTGTCTAGTACCACTATTTAGAAGTACAGACCCGATAATTCCCTCAGTGGAAGACCGCCCTAGGAAATAAGCTCAAGCCTTACGCGGTCAGGCACCATCAGATACACCCCTGGTTATTATCATGGATAGCCCAAGGACTTGTACATCGTCATGTTCCCCAGTAAATAAACCAGCATTCTGTAACGTTTAATGCCTCTTTGTCGTAACTATTCGACGAATCGGCTCAAGTCCGTCGTATACCTGGTAATCAACACGGCAAAATAAGCCGATAGTTTAATTATATGGTCATTTATTTCAAGTTTTCTATTAGGAATCTACGGTATTTCATACATGTACTCTGCTCTTTAGTCCAGTAAATCCATCGCTCAAGGACTCCGGCTCTGAGAGAGCGAGCTACCGTCTCTCCAATCAAATCCATCCGACTCTCTTCAACTACATCTACTCCATCATGCCAAAAACCATCGTGCTTGGTGCTTTCGCTCCGCAGCCTCCAGGTCCTATAGCAAATCCGAAGCAAAGTAGTTTCCAAAAGTCAAGATAAACAAAAGGAAAGAAAAGAGGCTGTATCTATTCTTGCGTTGCTCTGTGATCTTTATGCCATCGAATAGGCAAAAAGATGTATCGTATCTGAACGCGTGACAAGTCAAAATCCTCGTGTTTAAGGATGTAAGTTTCCGCTGCAAGGCAACGTGAGGAGAGTCATTTATGCTTTGTTCATCTGTGTAATCTACACTTCATCGTACTCGTACATGTTCTCATACAGCTGGAGCTGCTCTATCCAACCTTTTTAGCACGCTGCCGCTTCCAACTCTAGTGCTGTCGTTAAATCATCAACCCTTACTCGCCCTTGATGTTCATCTCGCGGAGCTTCCACTCGCTGTCAACCCAGGCTTGCTTCTCTCCGAGGAAAGAAACTCGGCCCTCACCCTTGGTCAGTCCATCAACAAGGTAGCGCTGTGCCACCTCTTGAACTTGATCCTTGGTAACATCCAGAAGCTGCTCACGCTTCTTCTGCTTCATCTCTTCAGTAATACCTGAGAGGAAACGACCCATGCCCTCCTGGTTCACAGACTTGGGCGCATCAACTCCTTGGAAAACAGAAATCTTGGCCTCCTCCAAATCACGGTCCGACCACTTCTTATCAACAGCCCACTGGCCAGCATTGCGCATAATGCTCAGAGTGTTCTGAGGGTTGGGGTCTCGGTAAGAGTAGAAGCCAAAGAGACCATCCAGAGCTCGAGAGTAAGCACCACCACCATATGCACCACCCTTTTCACGGATCTCGTGGTGAAGGTGCTTGTGTGTCAGAAGCTGCGACAGAATCTGAAGTGGTGCACCCTCCGCTGCAGTGTACGAGGTGGTAGGCACTGCCAATCCACCGTAGTAGACTTGGTAAGGCAGAGGGTAGAATGTCTTGCTATCCTTGGGAAGCTGTCGAGGCGAGGGGTTCTTCAAGTTCAAAGGATCTCGAGACAGGTTGCTCACAAAGTTTTGGAGAGAAGCACCGTTTGCCGCAACACTCTCGGAACCACAGGTGATGGCGGTGCGAAGGTTGCCACCGGCAAGTGCAAGGTTCTGAATTTGCTTCAGCTTGGAGATAACATCCTCAAGCTTGTCGGTCTCAGGGCGGCTGGCCAGAGAAGTGATCAGCTGCACTTGAGAAAGACCAGATACTTGCTGTCGCAACCAAGCAGATCGAGTAAGACCAGACTCTGCACTTCCCATGGCAAATCGGTGTCCAGTGGAAGCAATATCGTTGACAACACCATCAGCAGAAGCCTGGAGAAGTTGGCGGATTCGAAGAGCTGCCTCGGGGCTGTCGAAGTCGGTACCCAAAACAAGCTTCTGAATGATATCAAACATGACAGGAACGTTGTGGTCCAGAGCCATACCGGTGAAGATGATGCCCTCACTAGCAGCGTGGAAATCGGTAGGAGATGGTGTGCAATGGTATCCTACAGAAACACCACCAGTCTTGAGCTTGATCAAATCCTCAAGCTGCTCCATGTTCAAATCCTTGGTACCAAGTCGCATGATGCTATCGGTGAACAAGGGAACCAACTCACGAAGCTCATCAGGCAAGTTTTCTAGCGTGTTGATAGCACGGAAGTAGGTCAAGCCGTTAGTGGGAGCCTCGTGCCATTGGATCTTGGTTCCGTTGGCATTCTCATCTCGAACGACAACAGGCTCCTTGCTTCGAGGGATGTCCTTGACATGAACAGTTGGCAGACATCCAAGATCTTCGGTATTGGTCTTGTTCTGCTCAACCAACAAATCCGCCTCTTGCTTCTCAAAGTGCTTTCGTGCCTTTTCCTCACTTCCAGCTTCCTTGATCGCCGCCTGAATCCTGCTTGACAGTCTCTCCTGTTCCTCCTTGGCCAAATCTTCGCCGTAGGTTGTTGAAGGGGCCATGGTGAAAGTCAAGGTGTTGTCATTAAGGAGGTACTTGTCGATGAGGCTCTCCAGGTAGTTGCCCTCGGCCATCTTAGCTTGGAAGCCATTGATTGTATCGTTCCAGGCCAATGAGTCGAAAGGATCCACGCCGTTAAACCACTTGGGCTTGAGGCGGTTCAACATGGAGAAACCAAAGTTGGCAGTCTTGTGCTTGAGCGACAGCTCCAATTGGTGCAGAGACCCATCGATCTTGGTCTTGTCGAAACCCTTATCACGAGCATCTCGCAGAATCTGCTGGACCTTCTCCTTGAGCTTGGGCACATCCGCCTCCGTGACACCAGTCAGACCAATAGAAAAGATTCCCTTCTTAGCAGAGCTGTCATAACCAGCGTTGGGACTCCAATCAGCTCCCATACCAGCCTCGATAAGACCACGGTACAGAGGAGAGCCATAACCGTCCATCAGCAGGGTGGAGAGAAGGGCCAGAGAGAAAGATTCGAGAACGTCGGTGGTGTCGCCCATAATCCATGAGACGGAAGTCTTGTACTGGCGATCAGGGTCGACAAGGGGGTCGAGAGGACCATAGAGAGTCACCTCCTTAGGGCCGCTAAGCGTGACAGGCTCGTGAATCTGCTTGTCGCCTCGGATCTTCTCGAAAGCTTGGAGCTGAGCATCAACCTGCTTCAGATGGTCGACCAAAGGCATATCACCGTAAGTAAAAACCTTTGCGTTACTGGGATGGTAGTGCTCGGCGTGGAACTTTTGCAGTTGCTCATACGTGAGATCGGTAATCTTTTGGGGGTCGCCACCAGAGTTGTTGATGTCGGGGAAGATGTGATCGTGGAATCGAATGTAGTACAAGTATCCGGCATCCGACATTTGACCCTTCATCTCGTTGTATACCACACCCTTGAATACCAGCTTCTTGCTTGCCTCATCCTCAGCAAGAGGGTTCTCAGGACCAATTCGCCAACCCTCCTGGGTAAAGTCCGACTTCTTGAGTAGGGGATGCAATGTCGAATCGAGGTACACGGACATGAGGTTCTTGAAATCTTGCGCGTTAGTTGTCGCGAAAGGATAGAAAGTATGGTCCGAAGCTGTAAAGGCGTTCATGAAGTTCGATAGCGTTCTCGGCAGCATCTTGAAGAAGGGGTCGCGAATGGGATATCTATACTGGTTAGTCTTCAACCTGTATATGTCGATACCAAGGCGTCGTACTTTTCGCTACCGCACAGAGTCGTGTGCTCGAGAATATGAGGAATACCGGTATCATCCGGAGGGTTCGTCTTGAAGCCGATCGAAAAGACATTGTTGCTATCGTCTCGAGCAATATGAAGATAATCGGCGCCCGTCTTATCGTGTTGAAGGTGTAGAGCCGTCAATTCAAGCTCTGGAACATGCTTGGACCGGACAAGAGTGAAACCATGAAGCTTCTCTCCAGGCTTTGGGAACTGTGACAGCTCCGTCACTGCCTTGCGAGCGCCAGCGGCGGCGTTGCGAAGCATTGTAACGTATAAGAATTAAAAAAGAAAACTGAAATAATAATACAATAAACTTTGAAGAAATAGTGTACAAGTCGTGGACTCCAGAACTTTATATAAAGGAGATGAGTAATGTCGTCAAAGAAGCGACGGAGATTTTGCTGCACGTAATGACCCGAGAAAAGTGGAAGGGTCTGCTTTGTAACCCCAGCGCTATCTTCAAGGAAGGCCCGGTCCAGCCCACGTCAGTTGCCAAGGCTCATGCCGTAATTGTGGGTTCTCTAGTGGCACCGTCAGTGAAAGACCACTGTGGGATAGTGAAGGTCCCTAAAATTACAATAGTCACAGTTGGTGCATTAGCAGATTAACCGGACGATCTAGCCAAATCCTGTTACCACGCTATCATCTTCAACCAAGCACCAAATGGCCCATGGCAAAACCTATCCATGCTCCAAGCCTCAATGAGCCCTCCATCCTGTCACATCTTAGCGAACAGCATTCTTCGATGACCAACAAGCCCTGGCTTCTACGCTGTGCGCCTTTAGATCTACCATAGGTCGCACCGTCGTCGTTGCTCAGCATTGATACACATTGCTATTCCACTGTACCCAAAGCCAATCGAGGTACGAAGATATTGCCTCCTCAACCGCTCAACGTGCCTGCGCTGCAAGTGTATTGCATGGTGGACAATTCTTGCGTGAGCCCAACTAACAGCATTCGCTCGTACCACAGCCGATATCCAACATTTCTCTGCTTTACTGTTAGACCATTATTACGATTTCGACCCCTCCCGAACTCGGTGACAGTGCCTCCACCTGCGAATAACGACATTCATCCCGCTTCGATGCCCCCGGCTCATCCTTACCTCGTGACCCCCGCCTGAACGATTGTCGTCCGTTGCCTTGGCCTCTCACTGCTCAGTTGGCGATGCCTACGGGCCAGTTGGACGAGCATCTAACTAACGGGCACCACGGTCACGCTCATCCACCAGCATCAGCCAAAAAATCTAAAGGAAAGAAAAACATGCCCAATGACGAGGCTTCGCGCCTGCTCCATGCGCGTATATCGCAGCTGGAGCAGGATGCTGCGGGGGAGAAGGATCAAGAGTTGGAGATTGGTGCGTTGTCTACCAGCGGCGACCCCCAGGCGACGAAACGATAATGCTGATACGTGGACGCTACAGAACGTGAAGTGAAGAAGGCGAACCGAGATCTTCTTCAGCAAGTCTCTAAGATGGACAACATGCAAAAGATCGATCACCTTACTCAGAAATCTAGCCAGCTCCTGGCCGATATGCGACGCCTGGAACGTGAGAATCTCAAGAATAAGAGACGTGGAGATAATTTACAGAAGGAGAGAGATGCAAGTCGAAACGAACTCAGCAAGACCGTTGGCCTTAAGGAGAAACTAGAGAAACTTTGCCGAGAACTGCAACGAGACAACAATAAGATGAAGGTTTGTTGGAACTCTATTCGCAAGGTACACTGGCTGACTTGGCCAGAACGAGAACAAGGAACTTCAAACAACCCAAAAGCGAAATAATACTCACTGGGACGAGAAGTACGCTACTCTACTATCGAAATTGGAAGGGTATCAGGAAGAAAAGGATACGCCAAAGAAACAAGTGGTGGATATGGAGGTTGACGAACTGTATGCATCGCCGTCTACTTGCAAGTCTCATACTAACTTGAACAGTTTCCGAGTCCGATTCAAGTCTTTCATCGAGCAATATGAGTTACGGGAACTGCATTTCCATTCGCTAATGCGAACCAAAGAATTGGAGGTTCAGTACCATATGGCGCGCTACGAACGAGAAAAGAAGAATGCCGAAGCAGAGTCGACTAAAGCTCGACATCTCCAGGCGCAAGTTCAAGCTTTCACCAAGACAGAAACTGAACTTCGGAATCAGCTCAATGTCTATGTTGATAAGTTCAAGCAGGTGAGTGGAAATGATCAAGACAGTTCGGTCTGTTGACTAATGGCACAGCAGGTAGAGGATACCCTAAACAACAGCAACGATCTGTTTCTATCGTTTCGCAAGGAGATGGAGGATATGTCTAAGAAAGGCAAGCGATTAGAAAAGGAGAACGAGGCTTTGAAGCGTCAAAAGGAAGCGACAGCCGCCAACATCATCCGAATGGCCGAAGAACGGCAGGACTGGAAGAAGAAGACGGAAACCGCTGAACAAAAGACCGAGAAACTTAGGAGCATCATCCAACAGATGCAACAACAGGGCCGCAAGGTGCCATCCGGCATGGCCAATACTGTTGAGAGTGGTTACTCGGATAGCCATGGGGGACACGAGGGCGACGAAAGCGATTACTCCGACGATGGCGAAGAAGAACTTAGCGAGTTCGACGACGATACAGAGGAGGAAACCCAAGGCAACGAGCAAGGAACGCCAGTAGCATACGGACCAGAGCGTCCTCCTCAGCCGGTGACCTCGGCCACGACAAATGGGCACTAGGAGGCCACTCAGAAGGAAACTCAAGCTGTAGCAACAACTCAACCAGCGGATGGCATAAAAGCTGACGATCTGACTAAGATGGCCGACTACATTAGAGGCATGTCAGTTGCGCAGCGAGATCGGCTTCGTGAAGCCATGGTTGCGTATTTCGAAGCACAAAAGATCGAGTAGTTGGCTATTCGGTTGGGTTTCTTGTTAGAGATGCTTTTGTTTCGTTTGCATGTAAAGTATTGTCGTAGCTTGGCATTATTCAACTTGGACGTCCTCGCTCTACTTGAAGCCATGTGCAATGTGAGACATGTGTGAAGGTGAATCATTAGATTAAACTAGAGACGATTGTCAATGACACGATTGTCAATTGAGGTACTCTGTATAGCAATCAGTATCACTTATTTATGGTGCTACCTACAATTGAGTTGTGGTGTTGCATCCTATCGGGTTATCGGGATTATCCCCCGACGTGCGTTAGGCCAGATCTACGCATCCCACTTTGATAAGCCGCGTAAACGGGGGCCTATAGCTTCTATCTTACAACTACATCCAAGGTATACGGTTCATCAACAACACCGCAACCATGGATTTCCTTCAGGTAAGTTGATGTCGCGCATACAATTCGCACCAATTTCTGTGCTATGATAATGGATACTAACTTCTACAGCGCCTCGCGCGCTTCCTCGATCGCCCGCTCTTCCCATGGAAGAAGCTCATCATGGGCTTCTCAGTCGGCCAATACCTCTTCGAAACCTTCCTCACAGCCCGTCAATACCGCGTCCTCCAGAAAACCAAGCCTCCCACTGTCCTCTCTAAGGAAGTCTCCCAGGAAGTCTTTGACAAGTCGCAGGCCTACGGTCGCGCCAAGGCAAAGTTCGAAATCATCAACGGTCTCTACTCTCAGGTTCAAAATCTCGCCTTTATGCACTTCGATGTTCTTCCCAAGCTCTGGTCCTGGACTGGTGATCTTCTTCTCAAGTGGGCTCCTGCGCGCTTCACTGGCGAGATCAGCCATACTATCGTCTTCGTCTTGACTTTCACCGTCATTAGCTCGCTTCTTCGTCTTCCTTCTTCGATCTACCAGACTTTTGTTCTTGAAGAGAAATTCGGCTTCAACAAGCAGACGCCTAAGCTATTTGTCACCGATATCATCAAGACCCAGGCTCTCACCTTTGTCCTCGCGCCTCCTTTCCTCGCTGGTTTCCTCAAGATCATCCAGAAGACTGGTAACTCGTTCTTCTACTACCTGTGGCTTTTCGTCATTGCTCTCCAGGTTTTCATGATTACGATCTACCCCGTTGCTATTCTTCCTCTGTTCAACAAGCTGTCTCCTCTCGAGGATGGTGAGCTCAAGACCAAGGTTGAAGCTCTCGCCGCTAGCCTCAAGTTCCCCCTTCACGAGCTCTACGTCATTGATGGAAGCAAGCGAAGCGCCCACTCTAACGCCTATTTCTTTGGTCTTCCCTGGAAGAAGCACATTGTCATCTACGATACTCTGATTGAGAAGAGCGAGCCCGATGAGGTTGTTGCTGTTCTTGCCCACGAGTTGGGTCACTGGAAGCTCGGCCACACCACCAGTCTCTTTGGTATCTCTCAGGTAAGCATATGAACTCAATCAGTCAAGCATGCACTAACAATTACAGGCTCACTCATTCTACATCTTCCTCCTCTTCTCTGTCTTCATCAACAACCACTCTCTGTACTCATCCTTCGGTTTCCTCAAGGAGCACCCCATCATTGTTGGATTCATCCTCTTCTCTGATGCTCTCGCCCCCATGGATCTCGTCATCAACCTCCTTATGCACATTGTCAGCCGCAAGTTCGAGTTCCAGGCCGATGCTTTCGCCAAGCAGCTTGGTTACCCCGAGCAGCTCGCCCGCTCTCTCCTCAAGCTTCAGATTCAGAACCTCAGCACCATGGATGCCGACTGGATGTACGCCAGCTACCACTTCTCTCACCCCCATCTGTCTGAGCGACTCAACGCTCTTGGCTGGAAGGGATCTGAGGCCATCACTGAGGGTGTCACCGACAAGTCTGAGAAGGAGGGTGTCGTCAAGGCCAGTGGTCGCGACGAGTTGTAAACCTAGAAGGAACAACATTAGATTAAAGATTTCTTGCTAAATTCTGAATGAACATTGCTAGAATCGGAAATGGCCGGGAGGAGCTGGACATCTAGAAAGGATTGGCCACCCTTAGACAGGATAGAACCAGACTCGTGTAAAATACAAACTGATTTTTATTGCTTCTATTCTGGCATCGCTACCGATATATTCTTGAGTATTCAAGTCTACCTTAGCGCCATTTAAGGTCCTCTAATCAGATTCATCAGAATCAGAATCGTATGATCCTTCAGAACCTTCTAATTCTTCATCTTCCTCGGACGACTCTTCTTCCTCGCCATCCTCAGGCTTCAGACCATAATCATCGTGGAAGTAGCTGAGCTCGTGTGTCTGAACCTTGTAGCCCATCTCCTTGAAGGAAGCCTCCATGCCCTGCGAGAGGTTAGTAAACGTCAAAACAATTTAGGGGGGTGTAGTTAGGGGGACATACCTCTTGCATAATCTTGGCGGCGGTAACAACAACGTTGCTCTTGCCAGGTTCGAAGCATGGCAGGACAGTCTCGCGTAGAGCAGTCTTGATCTCGTCGATAGTGACGGCTCGTACACGTCGCAGCACCTCCTTATCCCAGTCACTGGGAAGACCACGAACAACACCTTGCACAAAGTTTTGCTGAGCAGCACTAGGCATGGTAGATTGCTCATCAGCAAACATGACAACAATCTGGCTAATAGTGCCCTCAAGGAGGTGGTGATCAATTTCGACCGTACCATCGGCAATCTTGCTGATGGCCTCCTTGGAGGCTTTGATAGCCTTGTAGGCGTCGGGTGAGCGGTAGACATTGTACGAAATGATACCAGAGTTGATGTCCCTGGAGAAGTAGACACCATAAGCGTAACCAGCACCTCGAACAGCGTTCCAAAGAGGGCCTTCGGCAGCTTCAAGGTAGCCAATAGCAACCATGATAGAAGCAAGGCGAGGATCGGTGTAGGAGGCCATGCCCTGAGCTGTTGACACGGAGTAAGAGCTCTCTAGAGTAGTCATGGGAACGATGACTGCACCGACCGAGCCAGGGTTGCGGCCTTCATCGTTGAGAAGGCTCACAGGCTTGGGAATGTCGATCATCTTCTCAGCTGGGGTCAGAGACTTGGAGAGAGTATCCCATGTAGTCAACGGGTCGGGCAGAGTGGCGAGGTTGGCCGTGACAAGGAAACGCAAGTTCTGGAAGGTGAAAAGCGAGTCGCGGACAGTGTTGAACCAACCGACAACCTTTTCAGGTTCCTTCTCGAGAAGCTTCTTGAGTCTCTTCAAGTACACAGCACGAACGAGCACGCGCTTTGCCACAGCCAACGAGGATTTCTCCATGTGGAAAGCAGCGCTGACCTCACTGGCCATAGACTTACCGTCACGCTTGGACTCAGGAATATCAGCAAGAGCTTTGCTGACGCTAGCCTTGAGACGCTGAGGATCGAAGATAGAGTCAAACATCATGGTGCGGATCCACTCGACAGCAGCAGCATACTTCTCGGGCTCGACCTGGAATTGAATCATGATACCGTCAGGATCACCAAGGTAGCGGGCGGAGTTGAGGGCGTAACTAATGGTGTCACGCTCAAGCTCCATGACGACCTGCTCAAAGCCGACTTGCTTACCCTCGCGCATGATGTGTGTGTTGAAGAAGTTGTCGCTGAAGATGGGCATCAGGGGCTTCAGCTCATTGGGGACCTGAGAGGTACCAATGTGGATAGAGATGTGAACAAAGTTGGTAGGAACATCCTCAAACTGAATGAACAGAGGCAGTTTGCCTTGAGTTGTACCGTCGATGACCTTTTGTGCGGATCCGCTGCCCAAGCCGACTGAACGAGCATGTCCAGAGCGAGCAGTATCCGACTCAATGAAGTGAATGGAATCAGTACCAGGAACGCTCCAGCGGTCAACAACCTCTGCGGGAATAGGCTCATCGTTCTTGTTCTTGGCGTCTTCGAGTCGCTTAGCAAGCTTCTCGAGACCCTCAGCGCCTAGGTCCTCCTTGCGCTTGGCGATGCGAGCTTCCTCGTCTTTCTTCATCTTGGTAGCCAACTCGTTGGAGGGCTTGCCGAGAATAGAGATGTGAGGAGCATCAGCCATCCACTTGCTGAGGAAGTCTCGCCACTGCTTATCCTCCCACTTTTCCAAAACATCGTACTCCTCCAGATTCTGCAGATCCGCGAGAGTAGAGCCATCACGCTTACCGAAAAGGTAGTCGGTGATGATGTTGGTTGCGTAGAAAGATTCGGAGGTTTCGGCATGGTACTTGACTTGACGTCTTTCACGGCGGATACACTCGCGCATGTAATCCATGTCGACTGGCTTGGAGGCAACTTCTTTGAGGAGTTCGATAAGTCGCTTCTCGACAAACTCGAGCTTCTCGGTGGCGACACCTGTGGGTTGAAGCCAGATAACACTGTTGGGTCGAGGATCGGTCCAGTAAGAGACTGAGCTGGCAAGCTCCTCCTTCTCGACCATGACATTCTCCAAAATAGAAACGGAAGAGCCGCAGAGATAGGTAAGAAGGACGTTGAGCGCAGAAGAGTTGATAAGATCCATGCAGTCGGGACCAAAGAAGCCAACAAGGACCTCACCAACGGATTCGTCCTCCTCTGGGAATTCTGCGGTCACAATTTGAGTTTCTTTGATCTCGGGAGGCGAGGCGGAGTCAATCCAGGGTCTACAATAGTCAGTAAATGTCATTATACGCTGAAGAATAGCTTACCTCTTGAAAGGGGTATCGAGAGAAGGAATATCATCCTTGATAGACTCCTCAAACTGCTCAAGAATTTGGATAAGCTCATCCTGGTTGACTTCTCCGACAAGGCACAGACACAGGTTTCGTGGTTGGTACATATCCTTGTGGAATTGGCGAATACGCTCAGGAGTGAGAACACGGAGGGCATCAGTCATGCCACCAGTCTCGTAGCGGAAACCGACGTTCTCGGGGTAAAGGAGGCGACGAGCCTTGAGGTCCATGATCTCGGAACTGCGGAACTGAACGGCTTGCATCTCGGAGTAGACAACACCAGCATCGTTGCCTTCACCGTCAATGTGCCAAACCTCAGTCACAATACCTTCATCTGTAATGGTAGGCAAGATGACATGTTCGAGATAGACGGGAAGAATCTGGGCGAAACCATCCCAACCAGCAGTCTCAAGGGTATAAGCTGTGTGGTCGGTAGCAGTCCAGGCGTTGGTGTGAGAGTAGGCTCGAGAAGAAAGCTTGTCGAGGAGACCCTTGTACTGGTAGCTCTTGGAACCCATGAAGACGAGATGCTCAAGAGTGTGAGGAGCACCTGAATCATCAAAGATCTCAGTGGCTAGGGTGAAGTAACCATTGAGCTTAGGGCCCTTTCGGTCGGCAACAACAACCTGCATACCACTGCGTTCTGAAACATATTGAGTGATTGTGCAAGGAGCATAGTCAGTCTTGAAGCTTTGAATCTTGCGGAAATGCGACTTGGCCGACATCTTGAAGGGTTTGAGGCCTATGAGGCTCCAAAGAGAACTGCACAAGTTAGTATGAAGAGTAAGAAGCAGTTTGACAGGGTTTCTGAAGAGAGCCAGTGCTGTTCACAGAGTTCAGACGGGATGACAATACATGACATATACAAAGCATAATCAACAAGATGAAAGGCAAACTGACTCGATACTTGTGGCTTGATGAGGAAAGCTTGACGTGAGAAAATAAGCGGCAACGCTGAGCAAAGCAATTATCACAGCAACAGCATATTGAGATGAACGATGAGAGGGTGACATCACGACTAAGAAAGTAGGGGCTTATTGTTCCCGAGTCGGATTAAAGAGAGCCTAAAGCTATAGAAAGCTTGGCACGAATAGCATCTGATGAGACGCAACGATGATAGCTTCAAGAAACTTCTTGAATACGAGTATCGGGATACTCTGATATACTTGTTCGTATAAAGATTGTCATACCCAACCAAGAGGAAAAGACCCCGCCATGAAGAGCAACGGAAGAAGAAACAAGGCAGACAAGGCAGAAATAACAGAGAAGCTGTGACACACAATGCAGTCAGACCGGAAAGAAACTTTTACTTACCTTCGAAGAATTGTTGCGGTAGGTAATCCAAGGCTGAGCTGTACCGTTGGTTGCTGCAAGTAAGAGCAGAAGAAAGCCCGAAGAGCTGCGCGATGAGGGGTCCAACCAAATCAATCCAGCGATGGGCCTAAAGTGAAAATTACCCCGCTATCAAGGCAGCACAGCTTGTGATAGTAACCACGATAGAACAGGAACAGCTTCACGATGGTGTAGAGAAGATGGGATGACAAGATTAGAGGGAGGGATCATATAAGTATAAGCAACAAGCAGACAAACATGATTACTACCAACTTCCATGTCTCTAATAAAGCCTATCATCGGTATAGTAGCTTCTATCTCACATGTTTCTGACCACTAATCTCTAACCACCAAACTATCCGGGTATAACCTCAAAGCACACAACACAAACAAAGCAGTTATCCTACATTCTCAATCTCGGCAAGCACGGTCCTTTGATATCCATCTCCTTCCTATTCATGATCATAAGAACAATACAATCGGAAGGTGGGCTTCAAGAACAATACCTAAACATGGCTTGAGCTCACCATTGATTGGCTACACAGCCGCTAAGCGCTTGGACCATTATTTACGCCACGCTGTAGTGGCAGGTGCGTATCCGTAAATCCAATTGGGAAGCTGCAGTGCTGTCATGACGGCACTGGAAACTTGCCAGCTTGTGGCTGATCGCTCCTGCAACTTGCGACAAACAACAACAGCTCATGATTAGAGCTCACACCAACCATGCGAATAGTGATTTTCTGTGTCTAGATTCGATTCAATTGTTTATTCCTGTACAAGTGACGAATACTCGTAAATCAAGTTAACGTCACCGACTCGAGAAACACACCTACAATACACGTATAGCTTCAACCCGACCCTTTACTCCACGATAATCCCGATCAACCTTACGAAAGCCCGACCCTCACGATGGCCGCAACTACAGAAGCGCCGCAGAAACTTAGCGACGCTCTTGTCGCATTCTCCCTCGAAGGTCGATTCCCCGACGATATCTCCGTACTCCCTCCTGTTTCCGAAACCGATCTACAACCTGCGATCCAGGCTCTGGCAGAAGCCAAGCAAGGACTGGAGGTATGATTCCGTTGAACGAATAGCCATCAAACATGATGCTCACGACGCTCACAGGCCGAGCTACACACCATCAACCAAGAAACGAAACAAGATGTCGATTCATGGGTTCGGAATTCAAAAGCCCTGCAGGAGGATATTTTCCGCTCAAAGGCGATGGCCAACGAAATCGAACGACAATCTGAGGCCCCCGATGTCTCTGGCGAAGCTGTGCAAGATGCAGAAGAGAAGGCAGAATTCTTGAACCGAGAAGTTCAGTACAGCCAGCAGCTTCGCGATGTGTTGCAAAAGATCAAGCTTGCTGATCAGTCTTTGGATAAGATGGAGGAATCTTACCAAAGATCTTCCATTGAGGATTCAATAGTTTTCCTCAAGGGTACGTTCTTGTATCCTTTCGCTCAATATCTTGCTCACTATTCGAAGCATTCGAGAAAGCTTTTGATGATATCGGTGTCAGCAAGTCTTGTCGAGTGATGAAGCTCTTGAAGCTCCGAAATTTCGAGCTCAATTCTGCTGTTCGTGAGATGCTCGACCATCATTGGAAGACATTGGTTAACGCCGACATCGAAACTCGCCAATTCACTATTCGCAAGGTGATCGAGGGTAAGAACGTTGTATCTCGAAATGCCACCACTACTAACAAATGTTAGATGAGCATGGAGAAGTCCAGATGGAGCTCTTAGACGTCGCATATGGTCTGGAATTTTATAAAGAGGTCGATGAGCATATGGAGCAGCTGTGGCGAAACTTGGATGCTACAATTATATCGCCTCGCATGGACATCAAAAATACCACATTTCCTTCGATACAGGAATATCAAGATATACTTAAGCTGTCCGGCGAAGCATCAAGATCGGTCGACGCTCTGCTTACTGATTTAGAAACAGCATTCTCATGGGTCTCTCAAAAAGTCCCCGAGTTGGTTTTTCCGCCATTAGCCAACTTTATGGTGGCCGATGTGATACCCAGACTCATAGGAGAATGGTTGGCTCCCGCTGTGCCCTCATCATTAAAGGATATGGACAGCTTTCAAGCCATGATCCAGAGGACTCAAAAGTTCTGTCAGTTGCTCACTGAGTATAAGTACACCGGCTTGGAAGATCTACAGAATTGGGTTGACAATGCACCATCAATATGGCTTGGGAAATGCCGAGAGACTACTCTCGACTCTGTTCGATCAAAGTTACTCGGTGGAATCGGAGAGTCCAAACAGGTCGAAAAGGTTGAGAAACAGATGGTGTCAATCGCGGAAGGAAAAGAGATCACCAAAACACCAGGAGGCGCTGGTGCAACTGCCGAAACTGCAGATTGGGGTGATGCATGGGGTGATGCATGGGAGGAAGATAACGAGCAGCCCAAGGAGACGAAACCGACACAACCTACAAAAGGGCCAGGCTCTACCAAAGCCGATGAAGATGACGGAGCCGATGCGTGGGGATGGGACGAAGAAGATACCACTGCTGAACCCAAAGACACGAAAGAAGCTACCGAAAAGGATGATGAGGATGATGCCGCTGCTGCTTGGGGATGGGGTGACGAAGATACTGTTCAAGAACCAGAGCCGCCCGTCAAAAAGAGCAAGACTGAAGCTCAACAGGAGACTCGAGAGCTCGTTTTGAAAGAAACCTACAGTGTTTCGTCTATGCCTGAGCCGGTTCTCGAGCTGATTCAGGCTATTCTAGAAGATGGGGCTGCATTGACGAGGGACGATGTCGAGTATGCTCCAGTTGCAGCCACAGCGCCTGGCCTATTCGGTTTGCCGACGTTTGCCCTGGCCTTGTTCAGAGCCATATCGCCATACTACTATTCCCTAAGCGAGGGTGGCAACATGTAAGAACATCAACCTGTGGGGAAAACACTACTGACATAATACAGGTTCTTATACAACGATGCTATGTATCTAGCAGAGCGACTCTCTGAGTTTGCTGATGCCTGGAAGAAGCGCGAAGACCTAACGCCCAGGGCTAGGAACATGCTACGGCTTGACAACGATGTCAAAAGTCTTCAGAGCTTTGCCAATCGCAGTTACGCCAACGAGATGAACATCCAAAAGACTATCCTTCGCGATTTCCTTGGTGGAGCTCAAAGTCTGATGCAGCAAGATGAAATGGAGTCTTGTGTGGAGTTGGCTACGGGTCGTATCCGCGCAATGGCTTCTGTCTGGAAATCTATTCTTGCTCGTTCAGTTTGGACACAAGCTTTGGGTTCTCTGGTTGATGCTGTCGCGGCCAAGCTTATTACCGATGTCCTTGAGATGTCTTCAATTGGTCAAGATGAGGCTTACAACATCGCCAAGGTCATTGCCACTGCTACAGAGCTTGATGATCTCTTCTTGCCCAGTGTTTTGGCAGGTACTCCAAGCACAGATGATGAAGTTCCTCAAACAGCTCAGTATGCACCCAGCTGGCTTCGTCTCAAGTATCTGAGCGAGGTTCTTCAAAGCAACCTTAATGAGGTTCGCTATCTATGGTTTGAAAGCGAGTTGAGTCTCTACTTTTCTGCTTCAGAGGTTGTCGACCTTATTGAAGCTAGCTTTGAGTCGAATCCGAGAACAAGGGAGACGATTCGGGAGATTCAGTCCAAGCCTGCTCCTGCAGCTGAACGATAAGGATTTTTATTTAAGAGTTGGATTAATAGAAGCATTTACGCCGTTAGAATTGAAAGCACCATTGCAACTGTTGCAAGATGAAGTGTTTGACTCGATATGACTCACATGCATAGCTCACAACTTCATCTCTGGAATATTCCCATCTCCATCTTATGGTCCTGATATACTGACAACACTACTTACAGCAAGCTTCCTAAACAAGGTCAAAGCATCCGATCACACTCTTCATAGAAGCCCGATACATCTCTACAATATGATGACATACAACTCGTTGTAGATACTTACAACCAATTTGAACCTACTTACCCTATACTATTTCTCAACCACATTTGAGAACAACGAAGAACAGTCACAACGAGAACAGGTTTCACAAACATTACTTCTCATAACTGAGCATATTGCGACCTGTATGAGCCATGAGTATATCATTTCTCTCTCTCAAACACCGTCTCATGAGATACAACTCAACACAGCATGACAACATACAACATATCAGAAACCCCCAACAGTTTCATTCAACTTCACTCACAACAAACAAATGACTTCTCATAATGACTTCCCTCAACACAACATATCACATAACACAAGTCACACATCGGTCGAGTCTATATCGTACCATGCTAAGCTGATTCACCGGTAACTTCGCCAACGTCATGTCCCTTGAGGTGTGTGTATGACGACAAAAACGCCAAGGCACCTGCAGATATCTTTTTCACCCAGTCAAATTCAGATTCCGGGATGCTGCAGCATAATTCCCTCGGAGAGAAGCGGACGTGACCACGGGAGCTTGCAGGACGAGATTGCGCATTCCTATTTCAGGTGACTGTGTTGTGCCAACGCATTTGAGGCAGATGTTTGTCCAACAGAGTTTTCTCGTGAGACGGTCGAAATTCATGCCCATATTCCATGTTGGCCGTCTTTTGTTGGTCGATATGGATTGGATTGGCTTGTGCGTATATTTGATCCAGCAAGCATGAAATGAAACATGCTGTAAGAAGTCTGTGTGCCCACGAATATTAGTATAGTATGCATCGTATACTCGCCGCAGCCGCAAGCGATCCGCGATTAAACAGGAAGCAGAGGACGCAAGATGGTCCACGTAGCTTAGAATAGCATTGAAACGGCTTCCAGAAGATATGGAGCATAAAACACCAAACAATGTCGCACAGATCCAGAAGGATTCAAGGCAGAATCTCAAGTCGGGCTCAGATTATGCTTGTTAGCTCGCCAAGCTAAAGAGACTAGAGACTTCATAATCGGACCCCCGACGAGTTGAGGATGAGGCCCCTTCCATCTCCCTCAGAACTCACTCTAGGGTCTCAGCATGAGAACAGATGAGATGGGGCTCGAGCTCTTACTCGTGGGTCTTTTGCCTCTGTCCGGAAGGTTTCCAGAATCTCCGGTAGGGTCAAAGCTTTACTCGAGTTCATTCTCTCTTCCGCGCTCCCCGTAGAAGTCTGGGATATCCATGAATGATTCCCATCCTTTCTTGAAGCTAAGTTGTAGTGAGTAACTCGTCTTGCTCCTGTCCTTGATAGTTGGCCCCCAAGTCATGCCATGTTCAAGGATGTACTGCCACTACCAAAATAGGTGTAAATCCGCTGACACTGTCATCCCAACGGAGTTATGTACCTACAAGGTCCACCCCCGCACTAGGACCAACCTCTCGGAACCGAATTCACCGTTTCACATATCCCAGGCTCTCCGTAGTAAGGGGGAACCCTACCAGATTCCCTCTCAGCCACTGATTGTCTGATGGATTTCTCTGGTTATGTCTCAAAAAAACTCAAAACAAATTGACTGGTCTTGTTCGCCGCGTGAAACGTGACCACGTAAATATGCGAGTGATCCCGTAAGCTTGTGGGAGATTAATTTTATGCACTGATCACGACATGCCTTGTCGTTGTCAATGTCAATCAAAGTAAGTGCCGAATCCTCATGTATAGTGATCGTAGGTAGATAGGGGTTCAACATGTGCTGTCCGACTCATACTGTACGATCAAGTGCAATCTTGTACATCCAGTCTGTCACTGTAAATCAGCCTCCGGTTGGCGTTAGGCCTAGACTAGTGGCGGACCGTCCAACACTTGCGCAGCTAGTTCTCCAGAGTAGATGACTGATAGTCGGGTCTCTTGACAGTTGACGTGGCATGCCAGTACAGTCAGAACTGACCTCTCTGTGGTGAGGCTGAGGTAAACACTCATAAAACTCCAACGACATGTGCTCGATTGCATCACAAGACATGACTGATCACGTCGAATAGCCGAGATATGTCGGCGATAACTCACCTGCATCTGGTTGTAAAGAGACAAACAGAAAGTACATAGTATCAGCCGACAGTATCGAGTTGATATCGCACAAGGTGAGCTCAGTACCACCGTGAATTGTGATAACCACTCATCTTCGTTGGGCTCGACGCTGTGGCTATACAACTCGAATTTTGTCTGGACCGCTCGGTCTCATGATAAACGACGAAGTGATGTTGGCGAGTTGGTGGTCACTCCAAACACATGCATAAGTCTGTCCATGAGGTTGGATATCACCGCACTTGGATATCAACCGCCCTCTCACAAAATGCATACCGTAGACACGGCGCCGGACACGCCCTTCCGATCTTGTCTTTGTCCGCCGCCCCGCGCCGTCTGCACCTCTCCAGGAACGGGCATGCATCGCAAACGCCCTCACTGACCTCGCCGAACTGATAATCACAAGTAGGGTAACAAGATGTGCCAGGAAAAGTGACCAGTCACTATGTAAGACAACACATGGGACCGGCCCGAGCCAGGACTAGCGATTCCATACATAGCCTTTTAATAAAAGACCATATACCACTGGCTTACACATGGCAACACCATCATCGAATTTTGCCAGCGCAACCACCTACTCGAATTGTCCAGCAAATGAGACCTGATATGCACATCGCAAGGGACCAAGGTTGCACTCGTCAGCCTACATACAGAAGCACATCCCCAGCTGATCAGACGGCTGAGTAGCGTATATCATAGGCTGTGCTGTAGGTGCCTAGACGAATGTGCAGATCGACAAGGCTGGGGGACGTTATCTGAATACGTCTGATAGTGTAATAGATGTATGCCAGCACACAATGCGCTTGGTTAGCACACCTTGAACTCCAGGAATGTGCAAATCTCAAGTATCGACGGTTGAAATACCATATGTCGAATTGCAACATATTTGCTTCACCGTGCATGCATGAACCAGCCATTGATGGAACAGCGGCACAATGCTCTTCTCAATAGGCAGCCAAGCCTGTCAGACAGTCTGATTTGTGACAATGTCGGGGGTCAGATATGGCTAAAAGTCCGCCATAATGATACCTCACGATGTCTCTCTCATTGGTGCTCTGTGCCGACCTTTATGGTGATGCAATAGCTGACTGGTCATTGTCTGTGGCTGTACAACGCATAGCTCTGTACGACAAGGCAAAGGATTTGGACGGGTGGGCCTGTGTAATGAAGACAATCAAACTATCTGCACCAAACAGATCTGGCCCAGCCACCGGTGCTGGTGCTGACATTAATCGCTGCGCACGCCCAAAGGCACTAACAGTCAGCAGCCCAACGCCAAAATAGACGTCAAAGTCGCTGCCTTCAGGGATTTCGAGGCAGGGGCCTAAGAAGGATTCTAGAAGGCTGAGCATCGAAACGAACAGCATGTCAACACCCTGACAACCCTCAGGATTGAGCTAGGGGTGTTGATGGTCCCTGAGGGTTCGAAGCAAGGTATGCCCACCCATGGTTCTTCATCTGTTTCAACAGACGTTAAACTCGCCGAACGCTCAGATGTCTGTATGTTTTGCTGGTATTAATCGTATTCAATCTGGACGAGACGACACTTGAATTGAGTTTGGCCCACATAATATTGTCGTTTCAACTTAAATTGCCAAGAATGTTGATACAGTGCTTTCGAGCCCCACTGATTCAGGTACTGTAGTTCAAGTTGCTGCTTCAAGAACACTTGTATTCAGTTCGTATTGTAGTCTGCTGCTGGCTGGATTGAGATGCAAATCCCACAGGTTCTGCCACGTAACGCAGCTCATCATTGCCCGATGCTGCGAATTACGCATTCGTTCTGACTCAAGAAGTCCCTGGACGCACTTTGCCGACGAGCTAAACAGAAACAGTCTGTAACAAGGTGCTGAATTTAGGCTCTAAGTTAGACCATCAGAATCCCAAGTCTGTTGAGTGTCACGGACGCTAGTAACCAACGGTACGCTTTGATGTTGTAGGACATCCGCGGAACGGGATTGGTCACGATAATGCAATGTAAAGTCGTATCCTCCGTAGATGTTGTATACGACCATTGAGGCAGTTGTGGAAGCGAATGTACCATAGTTATTGAAATGTCATAGCAATGCCGGGTCTATCGGTAGGTCTCGATATACCTCTGACTTCCCCATGACAATCGCGAGAACCCCTTGCTGCACATCAATGATGTGCAGACGGCTGGCCCAAGCGTTGGTATCAGCAAAGGGGTGTCCCGCTTGAAATTGGTCACCATCTGGCCCTCTGCAGATTGTTCCTCTGGAAAGCTTCCGGATGAGTTTACCGGATGATTGATCCGTTGAACTGGTCGGTGTCGTGTCCTGTAAATGACCTGTCTATTGTTGAGACTTGTGGATGTTCAGAGCAGAATACTGTATGTGCCGGATTCTAACCCTGTCGGCAATGGTCTTCCCATCAGCTTGGTTCAATGAAAGGCGCAGCTATACCCTGTCTGGCCCCTCTGCAAAAGGAATTCACCGAGGTCATGTTGGTAATCTTTTAGTTAGACTGCAGACCTCATCTCGCATAGCAAGGGCATACGGGTCTATTCGAGTCATCGTAGAAGCTCATTACATCGCCTGTGCCCCGAGCGTCGAACCCTGTCCATCATTATCGACGGATACCTCGCTTGCGTGCTGTGCAAGTATCTCCATAATCATCGTTGATACAAGCATCAATTGCCTGATACCGTAACTCTGCCGGCGGCCTCTACTGGGACCTCACTGCAACCTCAAGTTGCAGTATCAATTGCAATAGCCGGTGGTTGACATCCGAATATCTGCACCTCAATAGGAAGGCCGAGCGGATGCATCAAATCACAGATTGGCGGCTCTGATGCACGTTGTCACATCCTAACCCCATTCCATATGCGACATTGAAGCGGCAGGCGCGCAATGAGCGGGCACTCCCGTGGTATCGATTCCACCGCGTGGTTTTTTATCAGTAAGCGTGGGATGATTTGACGCATTTCATCACGAGCCTTTCTGCGTGGCATTCTCAGATGCCAGTGTTGTTGAACTAAACCAAGACTAATGCGGTCTTTACTTTTGCCGTGGCTCTCACCGAGATGTGCTCGTATGGATAAAGAGACCAATTTGACTCTCTCACTGATTGGCTTGTTAACCAACTTGATGGTCATAGCTGCCACGATCTGCGAATAGGTTGCAACTTATAGGGTATCCGTGAACGACATAACCAAATGACCGGTCACCACCTTGCAGAGTGCTTGGTAGTGTGCTTGGTCAATCTATCGTTGCTAAAAGTTAAACGTAACGCGCCTCACGCGAATAATTGGACTTCGAGTTGCAAAATGCTTGGTGATCGCTTCGCATACTGTATGTTGTTTACATGGTGGGCTTTGAATACCACGGCAGGTTGATGCGAGCCAATACAACATGCTTTGCGCTGTGCCACCTTTGTTCGCTATACGTAGTGGTAACATTGCAAAAGTATCCTGCAGAACATCAGGTGCCCAGCCGCAATGACGCGATAGAAATGCACGGTAAGATTGAGCATAATTTCGTGCCTTGCGCCGATAGACAAAAGGTGACTGTGACGCAGTCACTGCAGTGGTCGGAACCGGTCGAGAATATTCAAGGTCTCGACACAGAAGCTTATGGCATACCATAGATGCTTGGCTTGATGTGGTTGGTTATCATCCCACAAAGGGGTTAATGCTTTTTTCGACGTGCTGCTTAAAGAAGCGCACGTGGATGCAGCCCATAGAACGGTGGAAATTGAGGGCGTGTCGCAGAAGTCTTGGAACGGAATAATCGGCATTCTTTGTGCAGTGTAAGAATACGGCGTACCTTCACCACTCGTAAACCGGCCGTGCCAACTCCCAGAAAGGTATAATACGACGGACAGCACGACCGCTTAGCAGGCCCTTGGGCTTGGCATCGCTACGTTATCTGTAGCAGTGGGTAATTATAACACGAAGGATCCGACTCTGCTAGAGCGAGCTGAATACGGGATTTCATGTCGGTTGCAGAATAGCTGAAAAAAAGTTTCATAGAAGCATACCGAAGATATCGAAGAGATATCGTATATCTCGAATGCGCCTGGACCACCACTGGGTAGCATCGTAAAAAGAAGTTTCACTCGCGGCCGAAGAGCCCGAAACCTTGCCCCTCATTTGATTTGGAGATGATATGCGAGTCGAGGGTTATAGACGGCTGCTGTGGTACCGCCGGATTGAGCCATGAGCTTTATTTTCCTGATAGGACCGGTCCAATGCAACATATCTGAGGTTGAACTGGTGGAACACGGTCTAATTCGCAATCAAACAGACACGTCAGGAGATCGATCCATAGTCTCAGTCAAGAAACTCGAATACCATCACAAATGACAGCGAATGAAGTTGCATAACTTCTCATGCATGCCGAAGCTTCAATCCGCAATTGAGCCCGCTCGTACCCCCGCGTCCTTCAATGTCACTATCCGAGCCACGAGATTCCCCTACGTCACCCGGCAATCGCGTCATATCACCTTTCCGGCCACCCTTATATTCCCGTTGAGAAGTTTATTGTTGAAGGCTAGTGAAGGATTTCGTGAGACTCGAGATATCGGTCTGTCGTTTGCGATAAGCCAACTCATCAGATAGACCATGTCGCCATAAACTCTGATCATGATGGCAGTTGGCCGAACGCTTCCGATGAGCTGACACATGCAAAGAACGCTGACACATCGCAAGGCTGACTGATACTGCAATTTGTCTCCCGAGACAAAATTATTGAGTCTTTCCAGGGGCTCAGGGCTCAAGTCGCTGCTAGCAAATGACGGCCCCATGTCTCATAATCATGCCCCTTAAGATCCCTTAGGGGCCGGGCATCCGCAATGATAGATCCCTCAACCGATTGGTCAGAGGTTCAAAAGCCGACGTCATTGTACTTCCCCACGCCACGAAGCGAGCCTTTAACGAATCAATAACGAATCACAACTCGTTCAGCGGCTATGGCTGGCCCAGCACACTGGTGCTGTTTGGACACCCATTCTTCTCAAGCAATTCGAGATGCGCGAGCCGCCAGAGTGCCCTATCAACGACACAGAAGGGAACGTGTTATGGCACACCGCATGTGATAATATGGCGTTTCCATCTTTGCTGGCCCTTTGTCGCTTGGATCCAGCTGGGATGGGTACTCGTGACCAGAAAATATCGAGCAAGAAATGTCGGTGTATTTCGAATGAAATACCCTTCGTGGTTCGTTGTTCTAGAACCCCGCTTTGAAGTTCCAAGACGTAGGGTTTCTCGATAACAAACCCCAAGTAAGATTGACCCATTGGCCACTGTCATCTTTGGCCACTGTGATTTCTGGCCATGTCAGACAAGGGCTGTTTGCGGCGCAATGTGTAATCCGTGCTGAATCGCTCTGTCATGATATTTTTGCGTACACAAAATAAACCATTTCCGAGCTCAAAACACGCCTGGCAAGGCTGCAGACCGTATTATTGTGTGCTATTGCGAGAAAGCGGGGGATGGCGTCCGTCAAAGACGGATGAGCGGACAGTCAGGTACGGACAGCAAGCGTTCTCCGTAACCTACGGCCGAGATAGCTGAGAATTCCCCACAGCGACAATGTCCGCAGGGAACAATCGTTTACTATCACCACCCCCTATGCAGGTTCCAAGCTTGTCCGGGGCCCTCGCGTTCCCCCTGTCTGGAGCTTGGGGGCCCTGACCTAAAAATTGGCGGGAGTCGGCGCCAAAGGATCGACGAGATGATGATCTCATTCCGCTGTTGGTTGTCCAGGCGTTTGTTTCAAGATGTCTTTCTGTCCAGCATCAACAAATTGTCAAATCATATGGCGAGCTCGCTTGGCGTCCCACAGAAATTGGCGGAATATGGGATAGGCATATTGAGCCCAGGAACTGGTATTCTGGGGCAAATCAGCCTCTCACGTCTCAGACTCTTTATGTCTGCCCATGACGCTTTGTAACCTGTCTCCTGGGACTAAGTTTCGATTGGCTTCATCCCCACAGGATACTCTGACCGGCGACTGACCGGACTGATCATCGCGTGTCTGGGCATAGAAGTCGTGATTTGCCTCTGATTGTTACTATTCCGTGTCTTTATGTATTCATGTCATCTTTGAAACAAAGAAGCCGATAATTGACGGCAACAAAAGTGCTGACCGACCTGCATCGGTCATTATGTGATGCCATCGTCACTGAACGGCACTTCCCAGTGTTTCGATAACTATAACCGGCAAAGGCAATAATGCCACGTCACCTCGACGATAAGTCTGTATGTGAAGATAATAGACATCGTTGGCGGGTTTGGGTAACGTCGGGTTTCTTGGGAACGACCCTGTAAACGAGGGTGACCCAAATCGTGTTTGGATTTACCGTGCTGCATGCTCTATCGAGTAAACCCTGCCCCCCCTTAACCGAGTATCTGGGTACCGTGGCTGTGGCAATCTGCACTGATGAGTTGAGACCTGACATGCCATGCAGTCGCACGTATCGGTAGGCGAAAGTAATAATGGCGGTCACTTTGGATGTGCCAGCTCTAGCGAGGGTAGGGCAGGGTTAACAGCGACGGTTTCTCGGGGAAGGGTAACTTGAGAGTCCCGGGGCTGTTGAAGGTGGATACGTAGGCCCTAAGCTGAAGAGTACGAGGTACGCGGGCGCTGTAGTTTGGTTGACATTTGATACGGTAGGCAAGGCTAACGATGTTGTCGTCCGTATTGTAAGTTGTTGGCCTGGGTTCCCTGTTGGTCCTGAGATTAGAATTGCAGTTGCAGATGAGATAAGCTGCACGTTACTGCACTGTATAGAAGTCAATCGGCCGCCCAGTGTGGTGGATACAGTCCCTTGACAGATGAGATTATCTCCATCAACTCTCCAAGCGATGTGATGCTGACATGAACATGCGAGTGCCTGGAGGATTGTGATGCTTGGAAAAAGCCGGTAGCGCAATCTGGCTGTGCTGCATGTAAGGTCTAATTCTAGATACAAGGCAGCTACTGAGGCCGATATTTTTAGCGGAAGGTTGAATCTGGTAACGGCCGGCAAGCTCTTTCCTGCCAAGCAAACTACAGCAGGCAGGTACGATCAGAGTTTGGGCTCCTAAATTTCGAGGCAATCACAACCTAATCACATGAACTCAAGATCAAGCAAGCAATCCGATTCTGAGACTTCAATATCGGCTATTGAGTCGATCTAAATCTTCATTATCCTCGTTTCAAATCTTTCGCTTCCTGACAGTGGCTCCTTTCAAGGGGCCAATTTCCCTTCGCTCGGGTCAGGCTGGACTGGAGTCGAAATGGACATTACAACTCCACACATCGTGTCAGACTGAGGTCATGGTATCGAGGAGGCTCAAATGCTGGACCAGGCCGACGCGACGCTACGCTGCACGCACTATGGAATCCGTATAACCAGTACTAATTTCTGTTATAGCAAACATAGGCCTGAGGCACAGCGCATTGCCTTGGACACGCCGTCTTGAAGATTCGCAAGCCCCTAATGCAACCATGCAAATCCTTAGGGCACTTTTGAGCCTGAGCCTGCGCCATATGAGACTTTGCATGTGGCTTTCATGTGGCCTGTAAAGTTAAATCGCAGTCATCGCCTACGTACGCTGAGCAGATATCCTATCCTGTGTCGCGCAGATGCTGTGGTCCGTGGCGATTGATTGGTAGCCCTGTTGCTCTGACCGACACCGGGCACATGGTTAGCCATGTGCCGAAGCGAGAGATGGAGGTACATGAAAGACAGGCGGAATCAGGCGCGCAAACGAGTACCAAAGCGTGTTAAGCGGGCGTTGGATTTTGCTTTCCCCTGTCATGGAATTGTTCTTTCTTCTGCGAACTCCAAGTTTGAATAGCGGCGGATTGCGGTTCCGGCCACTATTGACGGCACAGTTACTGTCAATGACTCCTTGAACCGGAATGGTTTGAGAGCGACATCCTAAAATTACTAGGCTTGGCCCGACAGGTCACTAGCCGAGCTTGTCCTCTCTGGCTTTTTTTGTCCACTTACTGGGGCCAAGTAAGCTGAGGAACCAGTGGTTGCTGTTGTGTTCTTTGACTTTGCCTTTCTCTCCCTGTCAGGTCCCCTCGTGACCGTCTTCTCAAAGGGTCTCAAACAGTTCAAGGACAAACAGAAATGCTGGTCTGTGCCAAGAAGGCAAAAATGAGCCGACAAAGACACAGCAATAATACGAAACTGTCAAACAACAAACAAACAAATAATCAACCTAGGTTACTTGGTTGAGGGTGAGACTGGTCACCAAGCTTGTTTGTTAGGCAAAGCTAAAAAAAAAGTCGAGAGAAAAAAAAATAGCCCAACGGAAACCCATACCATAGACTTTTTCACCACCCTGCCCCTCTTCGCCCTGCCCATATCCGGACTGGTTTCTCACAATCGTATCGTGATCATTGATTGCTCGATCGTTGTCGTCTTTGAAAAAGAACTTGTTTGTGCTGATAAAACCTTACAGGATGCATGTCACGATGCCAAGGAGGGTAAGACAGTTCGTCATTCTTATCTGAGTGCTCATCATCAAGCAATTGCATTACGACGAAACAGACTCATTGCACATGTCTATCAGAGAAAATCACACCATTTGATAATCCATCGTCTTCATCTCCTGGTCAGACAAGTCCGTTAGTCAGGAACGGAGGATTTGCATCTTGGATTGTTATGGCATGACCGAGAAATTGGATTTGCACCAGCGCGTTACTGTCTAGCTGATCGGCCTGGAGCAAAAAAGGTGTGCAGCTCAGACCTCTCGGATCCGGCGGCGCTCATATCAAGTGCCCGCCAGCCGGCTCTCCCTTGGGACGATACCCTGGATCAGCATGACTCTTTCATGCGCTGGAGCATTTAGACTTGACGGAAGGAAATGGTGATATCGCAAACCATGCGTTGGGTGCAGACTAAAGAAACTTTGAGTTGCCGAGGCCATCGCATGAAGCATCAACAAAAACGCAATCGCCAGCATGATGACTTATGATGATGATATTGGCGTGTCCCCACTCTGAGTGGTTGGCCGTTAGCCCAGTGGTCAACTCAAGATGTCGTTGTGTTGTTGGTACGGCGCACTGCCGCACTCCGAATAGACGAGAAGCCGGTCAGTGGAGCAGTCAGTTTTTCTGTCAGTCTTCATAAATTGGGCCTCAGAAAGGACAGGAAAAGGGGGGGCAGAAAGGAAAGTGAAAGAAAACGGTGTGAGCCACACTATACCCCCATCCAATCCATGATCCATGGCGTCCATCTCATGGCCGAACCCCCGAAGCAGAGAGGACAACCACAAAGCCTCAGCCCCTACAAAGGAACAGAACAGCCCAAACCCACTGCCGAGCGCTAATGAGAGTTAGGCACACTAAAGTTACAGCACAACGGTTCCCGGAATTCCACGTTGGCACCTATTGTCAAATCAGCAGGGGGCAGAAGGATGTCAGAGGGGAGAGTAGGATTGAGTCCAAGATCCATCGTTATTTTCTACGTTCCGGTTCCCCATACTGATACTATGGATACAGTCACAGAAGACAGAACGGAGTATCATTTAGATTCTCACAGGCATAGAGTCTCTCAAGGTTTCTCAGAGTCTTGTTTCTCACCGAGTTTCTTTCCCTTTGCATCTCGCCCTTTCGATCTCTTGGCTAGATCATCAAGAAAGACAGGGTAAGCTAACCAACGGCAAACAAGCATCCTCATTTGGTCAGTTCTTGATCTATCCCTGGCACATTGACGCTGAGATCTTGGCCTATGTTATGTCTTCAGTTTCCGTGTAACCGTCTTGTCCATCAACTGGTATGACTATTCCCCCTTTCTCACAGCCCTGTCTACCAATTGACTGGTGAGTTGGCCCGTTCGCCCTGTTTCTCAACGGCGACGAGGTTCACCGTATCTGTCTGTGTATATCACAATAGTCTCGCGTGGTATGTCGGTCAATCTCTTATTCGAGACATTGTCCTGTAACGACATTAGGTTTTGGTCATGTGCACCTTTGACCTGGCAGGCTAGGAAGATTTATTGAGTTGAGTTAACGTGGTGCATTTGCATTAGACCGGTGTCCACAGAATCTACTCAACTCAACTCTGTTTCTATCTCTCCCTTGTATCGCATGTATCAATCAAGTCTGAGCACTTTGTCAACTAGAGAGTTGGATTGCATCTGCATAAGGAGGACATGCATTTGCTTGCTTGCACTTGCAGTGGACAGTCAAGCACACACGGTCAGGCCCAGGGCCCAACCATTCGCCTCCCCCTTGACCTTGAACATCCATTTGCAACTCCACTCTATCAAGCTGCAACGCAACGGATGAAAATCATACACCCCTCCCCCTTGTTACCTACCCCAGTCTCTCCAGTATCCACTCCGGTCTGTCTGTCGTCCACAGTAAAAATAAAAATTGAGAGGAAAAGAAAAAAATGATTCGAAAGGGCTGTAGAAAGGGCTGGGTACGTACCCTCTCCAAATCGCTGGCAGTTCATTCTCAGCCTGTGAGTGCAGTGCAGCGTAGCACAACAGTCCTAGTTTTGGGCTGGGGGTTCAATCCCAGTCAGATCAGTATCAATCAATCAATCAATCAATCAATCAATCAATGCTGCCTATCCTGTCCTTACCTCACCCTCGTTCAGGCTTCCTCCTGACTTGAGATTGACAGCGGATCAGAGTCGAGTAAAGTGAGGTGTACAGAGGTCACAGAGGTGTATGTAGTGTCATTGCTGATGATACTACCAACCACTGTATGTACATCTGTTACAGGGACAAGCACGGGCACAGGCACCGGTACTGACTGAGACCTTAGTGGGCTGTTAGGAGGACTAAAGCTTAGTGAAGCTCACACAGACGCTCAACTTTGAGGTGACTCGACTGAAGACATTGACGAGAAAAAAAAAAGGGACCTTACAGTGTTGGACAGGACAAGCATTGCACTGGTTGTGTCTGTGACAAGAAGATCAGCTCGTGTCAAGTGTCAAGTAAAAGGTCTCTCTCTCACTTTGAGGTCCTTCTTGGCTGGGGGTCTACATTGTACCATAATTTCCCGGCCCCAGGGACAGGCTACAGGCCTACAAGCTACAGCCCAAGAAGTAGCCCAGCCCAGCCCAAAGCAAGTGCCCAGCTCGAGCACCAGCGCATGGAACACAGCGCAAGCTCAGCGCACCCGCCGCATAACTACAAGACTCTTCTTCTGCCCACCTCTTGACTTTCTTCCATTTCTGCGTCTAGCTTTCTTGACGTTAGCTTTCTTTATTTTTTTCTTGACCTCTATCGTACAAAGTCTCGCCCGCTCCAAAAAAAAGTACGCTATCATACTTTTGGTCCCCTCTACCTCCCTCCCTTGCAAGTCGAAATTGCACTCCTCCAAGTCTCTTCTGCCTATCTATTTTTTTTTTAACCTTCTGGTTAACTTGACTTGTCTGGCTATCCCGCCCCAAGTTACTTATTTACTACTGAGACTCCCCCCTTTCCGTCCCAACTATCTTTTCTACCCCTCCCGCTCCACCACCAACTTTCCCATTGACAACCTACCTCTTCGCCTTTCTCACTTCCTGTCAATCTGCTTTGCTTTACTTTGGCTTTGCTTCTTCAAAGAAATCTTTGCTCTCCACGACACGGACGAATACCCTTCTTGTTCAAAGATACTCAGATTGACCCATCGCATACTTGAAAACAAAGTCCGGCTCAATTGAATTTCGTCGACCAACTTGCGACAGCCTGCGCCTTCCTACCAACTGTCGCGTTCAGTTGAAGTTTGGGTGACTCAGCCAAATCTCGACCTCGAACCTCGACTTTGTTTTACACTTTGGTCCGCGGATTCTCGGAATTGACTTTCTTCACTACGAATTACGCCTTGTCGTTTTATTCTCAACCGTTTCCCCGTTTAATCGGTTATCGCATCGAAAGAACCCAGCGCAGGACGTTGTTGGTGTTGACTTGACGTTCATCCATCCATCCCGAACCTATAACCTCAAGTTACCCCAACCTTGTGGTTTCGACAAACACTCGGTCATTCTATTCATCACCTGGACCAGTAGCTCTGCGCTGTGCTGCAGCTCTCTGCCTGTCAACGAGGAACGCCCTGTTTTGCTTGATCCAGCGACCCCAAGGCACCCCCAAAGGAGCCACCTGCATATCCCGCCCTCTGCCAGCTCACCACGCTGCTGCGAACTTGGCACATCATCACGCCTCGGATCGGCCTTGTCAGGACCTACCTAGTCATCTGTTACTCAACCTCACTGTCCTTGTGGACCGACCACCTCCAGGCTACCTCGGTCGTCCCTGCATCTGCATTCATTACGTGCTGTCGACACTGCCCTGGACCTTTGGCAGACACTGGCTGCACCCCAGAGTGACAGCTACTCCACGAGGGATCGGCTTCCGCAGCATCTTTCCCCGCAATTCGCGTGTCTTATCGTTACCCCCAGGCCAGACGTTCCACCATGGCTCCCCATTCTGACTGAGCTTTTATATACGTCGATGCAACCTACGAATGCGACCTGCTTGTCCTTATAGTGTAATCACCACTCAGCACGACCATGTCTTTCAACTTTGACTCGGATTCAAAATCATCATTACCATCTCACAACTTATCCGAAATGTCCTCAATAACACGTTCTCAACTCGGTCAGGTCCAGACATCCTTTCCGTCACAATCACAACCAGTCCCTATCCCCATGTCAGCTATAAGTGCTTCATCAGGAACCTCAAACTCACAACAAGGTTCCCCAATCATGTCTCCCGACACCGCTGTTCTAACCACATACTCCTCCGTCCAAGCATCACCTGAACCCATGCGAGGTCGAGAGGAGGAGTCCTTCCCTTCCAGCTTCCAACTACCCGAATCAGTGCTCTCCAGGAAGACGAGCACAAACTCTCTCGGGTACAGTGCCATGTCCGAAGTAGCCAACAACAGCAAGGGAGGTCTCATCCGTCGATTCTCAAACCGAGCCCAACGATTTGCAGGTAGAAGAAGACCATCTTCAGGTGCCCCTGCCAGCCGTGATGGAAGTGTTGGTCCCAGCATCCTCAGACGCCGTAGCGACAGCAATGCTACAGCACCCCAGGAGAACGCCTTGACAGATACCGACGAGGAGCCTGAATTCGTTCCTGAGGACTCTATTTCCATGGTTTGCCTTGATGGCAACACCTACACATCATCTGCCAACAGCACGCATGGCTCAATAAGTGGAAGTGCTGGAGCTATGGCTGGCCCCGTGCTCCCAGCTGAGCTACGCAATGGGTGCCCAGTGAAGAAGGTCTCCAAGAAGAGTCGCCCAAAGAGGATAAACCTTGTCTACGAGACCGAGTCAAACAAGCTCTCTTGGGATACCACTCGTCCTCAAAAGTCTCTTCACGTTGATGAGATTCGAGAGATCCGAACAGGAACCGATATTCAGCAATACATCCACGACTACGGACTCTCCAATGAACTCGACTACTACTTTCCTCTGTGGTTTACTATTATTTACACCGAAAACTCCAAGACAAGATTCCTCCACATCGTCACCGACAACCCCAACACCCTCTCACTATGGACGGAATTCTTGGACGCTATGACGAGATATCGACAGGAACTCATGACATCGTTGATGGCTTTCAACGACCCTGCCGTTGCCCAGTACTGGCAGACCGAAATGGCCAAGGAGTTTGGCGACCAAGTTCGATCTCCTGAGCAAGAGGAGATGAACATTGCCGGCGTCAAGCGCGTCTGCCAGAACCTTCACATCTACAGCTCACAGGCAACCCTCGAAGTTAACTTTCATCTATCTGATTCTCGACGACGACAAAAACTCAACTTCCGCGAGTTCAAGGACTTTGTGCGCCGCATGAAGCAACGCAACGACGTGCAACGAATTATCCGAAGCTTTGCTGCCAACCCCGAGTTTGGTCTTACCATGTCGGAATTCCTCACTTTTCTCCGCGATGTCCAGGGTGAGGATGTTGATTCTAACCGTGCTGCCTGGGAGAAGCTGTTTTCTCGATTCTGCCGCCGATACCGAAGCAACGAAGTGGATCTTCCCGAGAACGCCGAGATTATGACCGAAGCCGCTTTTGTTGCCTTCTTGACGTCAGAGGACAACGATGTGATGCAGCCTGAGCCTCAGAACATCGTATTGGACCGTCCCATGAATGAGTACTACATCTCCAGCTCCCACAACACTTATCTTTTGGGTCGCCAAGTTGCTGGTCAGTCAAGCGTTGAGGGCTACATCTCTGCGCTTGTTCGGGGATGCCGATGTGTCGAGGTTGACTGCTGGGATGGCTACAACGGCCAGCCCGACGTTAACCACGGACGCACAATGACCACTTCTATCAGCTTCAAGGAGGTCATGACTACTATCAACAAGTACGCTTTCGTCAAGTCCAAGTTCCCTCTCTGGATTTCTCTCGAGGTTCACTGCAGCCCAGCTCAGCAGGCTACCATGGTGGAGATTATCAAGGAGTGCTTCGGTTCAAGATTGGTTACAGAGACCCTGGAGGCTTTCCCCGACAAGCTTCCTACCCCCTCTGAACTTATGGAGCGTGTTCTTATCAAGGTCAAGAAGCCTCAAATCAAGGAGGAGCCTGTTGCCCCCGGCAATGACTTCCGTGGTCGACGCCGAGGCAACAGCCTCAACTCGCCTATGATGCGCCCCTCCATCCCAGACGGTACTCCTTTGATGCCTTCTCAGTCTCTTCCCCAGAGCCCTATGCTCACCCCATGCCACTCCTCCCGACGATTGGTCAGCAAGACTCGAGTCAACACCATTACCGAGGGTCGAGTCCAGGATGGTTTGAGCAGCAGCACCAGCGACAACGAGAGCACATGTGAACAGCCAGTCAAGAAGACTCCCAACAAGACCGTCAAGGTTCTTGGTGATCTTGGAGTCTACTGCGCTGGAGTCAAGTTCTCTGGCTTTGACACTGTCGATGCCAAGCAGTACAACCACATCTTCTCTTTCATGGAGTCGAGCTTTGCCAAGCACTCTCGCGCCAAGGACCAGAAGATGGCCCTTGATATCCACAACATGCGCTACATGATGCGAGTCTACCCTGATCGCACTCGCATCACCTCTAACAACTTTGATCCTCTCATCTACTGGCGACGCGGTGTTCAGATGGCCGCCCTTAACTGGCAGACTTTCGACCTTGGAATGCAGCTCAACCGTGCCATGTTCGACGGTGGCAAGGACTCCTCCGGCTATGTTCTCAAGCCTGCCGAACTCCGAGACATCCAGGTCCTCCCCTACAACTCCGACATTGCCGAGGGCAAGAAGGAACGTAGCGTTGTCTCTTTCAGCATCGACGTCATCTCTGCCCAGCAGCTTATGCGACCCGCCAACCTCCCCGCGAACAAGTCCATGGACCCCTACGTGGAAGTTGAGATCTTCCACGCCAACGACAAGCGCGACAAGAAGGAGGCCGACTCCAACCTTGCCATGGAGCATGACTCGCCCCTCAAGTACCAAACCGAGGTCATCCGCGAGAATGGTTTCAACCCCATGTTCGACAAGCAGTTCAAGTTCAAGGTCACCACCAAGCACCCCGACCTGATCTTTGTTCGCTGGTCGGTCAAGCTCTCCAACGATGGAGAGAGCTACAACGAGCGCCCTGCCGTTGCCACCTACACCGCTAAACTTACCAACCTCAAGCAGGGATACCGCACCCTGCCTCTTCTTAACCACGCTGGCGACCAGTACCTGTTCTCTAAGCTTTTCTGCAAGATCAAGGTCGACTCGGTCGAAAAGAAGTTGATTGACGCACCTCGCCGAACCCAAGACGGTAACAAACTCAACCGACTTGGTGGCAAGGTCTTTAGCCGCATCAACACCAGCCCTAAAAGTACCATCGAAAAGTCTAGCTCCGAGAAGACGAGCTTTGACAGCTACTGATTTTGAGTCTATCTCATCTGTATGAACATCTCTTCAACCTTCTTGGATATAATTTTACCATTTCATTTCTCGATTCCATCGATACTGAGCTCGACGAAGCTGGATTTGGGTCTACTCGGGTTTATCGACAAGGATCTACGGCGCAGGACCTCCACATCTTCTTATCTGGTCACATCTTCCCATGATCCCAGGAGGATCCTGGCGCGACATACGCGATGGTTGTCTGTGACGATGATGATGGAACCAGCACCCTTTGTCTTACTTTCTTTCTTTTTCCCTTTCAAGAAACGGGTTGAAGCGTTTGAATAACCCTTTTAAGGTACCACTTGGTACACAACGATTTCCTTTGTTGAAAACATGGCGCATGAAAAAAACACTTAAAGAAGGACAAATACCCCCTTGAGCGTGGATGGTGTTGGTCATTATTGGGATTCTATGTTTATATTATTACCGCGGCATGGGTAGCCGCTTCAATGGACAAGGACAGGAACGGAATGAAAAAAAGGAGTCTGCATATACCACGCTTGGCCGTGATTTAGGAGCGTCAGGAACAACTAGCATTACTGGGAAACCGGATTCACGTATTATAGATCGGCACAAGGCAGGGGAAACCAATCACTTGGGAAAACATCTCTATTCTGCTGAAAGCATATTATTCTTGGCCAAGTCTCGTCTCTTGAGTGTTAATTGTCTATGTCATCAATATCACTATTAGAGATGACGTCTCAAGCTAGAATGTGCCCAGCAGAAAAGAGGCCTCATGGAACAATGGGATCGGCAAAGGGAAATCATGATATACTGTATACATACCGGTGGCTCACGCCAACCAAACAACTGGGCCAGGATAGGCATCTAGATAGATCTAGGGGGATAATGAGAAATGAATCAATTCAAACTATGACGAACATTAGTGAAGCGAATTGTATGCCTCGTTTGGGTTCGTGTATAGCTTCGTCTAGAAACCCCTGTTTCACAATCCAACGATCAATACACTAACCTCCACAACTAATACTGACACTATCCCCTATGACGAAGGGCGGTTGTTCATCTCATCTTGACTAGCTTTAGCGACGTTGACAAGTCCAAGTCTTCATTCCAGGTTCATCTTGTCTTTTCCCCGCAGGGTCCCCCCTTCCCAGGGCTGATCTACACGATCGTCGGGGGTGTGTACCGTTGAAAGAGGGTTGTCATGTAGAAGAGGGGTGTTATGAATTAGCCTGGAATGAGGCCATCCAGATATCTGAATTGGGATAAACATGTTATTTTCAAAAGTTGGCTTTGTCAGCCGGTCTATGTAGTATCTACCCCGCTGTGACAGCTTCGAATATCACCATATCGTTTAAATCTTTTGAAACAACGATTCTGAACATCAACACTATGTCATCAGACATAAGCGCCCTGTACAAGGACATGGTCCCTGGCAACCTCGCTTGTCTCACAGCCCTGGATTTCGCTCAAGAATCACTACCTATACCCATCGTGAACCACTCTCTGCGGGTTTATCTGTTGGCTCGGTTCATTGCCAAGAGGGAGGAGTCTCCCTTTGTGTCTGAGGGGCAGATTAGTCTCCTCTTCGTAGCAGCTGTTCTCCATGACATTGGCGCGAGTGATGTCGTCAATGGACCTCAGCGCTTCGAAGTATGTTCTGCTGACACGGCAAAACATCACCTTCTGAAGCATGGACACTCGGAAGCAGAAGCACATCAAGTCTGGACCGCTATCGCAGTGCATACATCCCCTGGCATAGCAGAGCGCATCGATCCATTGGCTCGGTTGATCCGACTCGGTGTGCTCTCAGACTTTGGATCGGACGAGTACCGAAGAAGCATTGGGACAGAGTCATACTGCAAGGAGATAGAAGAACTTCTGCCGAGGCTAGAACCCGAGAAAGCGCTTGGTGACGCAGTGATCAAGCAAGCCGACAAGATTCCACAAGTGGACAGTGTCACTTGGCCCAATAGTGACAAGTTTCCAGCTGCAAGCTGGCCCGGTATTCTGCTGCGGGCACACGCCGAGAATCCAGACCACGAGGGAGTAAACCCAGCATTCTAGGGAAACCTTGGAAGTGTACCAAACCCTGAGGGGGAGTAAGATTGGCGGTCAAAACCCTCCGAGAGTGCAACATGGACCGGTAAGCGATGATCAAGGGGTGTTGGTTGTAGATCGTATAAACGTGGACGATCTCAAGTCGGCAGTTGGTACAAATCACACGAGTCACGCTTGGCGAGCGTCTGTCAGTGGATATCCGTTGGACACAAGCACAGTTGAGAATGTGAATAGTATTGGACATATGGATTCGTACACATCATAGATTCCAACAAGTCTGGAATTACAACATAAAATTGTGCCAAGAATGTAAAAAATATCGAACAAAAATAGAAAAGAATACCCGGAACAAACAAACTCCTCATCTCATGATAAGAAACGTTAACGTTCATTTTCATTCGCTTGCAACATAAATGCAACTTTCTAATCGACGCCCTCATCCTGGAATTTGGGAGTCGCTTCAAACTTGGGTGTCCCTGAGCGACTAACATTGCTTGGTGTTCTGCTGAGGGGACTGCTTGTTGAGCTTCCTTTTCGAAGCATACCGCTTGCACCGCCACGACCCCAGTTTCCGTTGGTAACGACTTCAAGAGCGCGGGCTTCGGCGTCATCACGACCTTGAGGGTTTGGCGAGAATCTTGGACTGAGTTTCCCACTTTCCGGGTCGGGATTATTGGCGTCGAGGAATCCATCCTCATCGCTGTCCAAATCTGCTAGCTCATCATCTAATGTTCGACCACGAGGGCTAAGACGTTGCATAGGTACGTTTTGCGTGGCATCGGCGTAAAGGTTGGGATCCCGACCAAGAACTCGATCGGCCTTGCTCATAGTCTTAGGACCTGCGAGTTTCGGACCGGGAGAATAATGCTTTCCTGCACCTGTAGGTCGTTCAGCGATATCAGGGATGTCATCTGGTGATCCCCATCCAGCGTTGACCTCACGAGCTCGTTGTTGTTCTCGCTCAGCTGCGAGTCTATCACGAGCCTCGAGCCACTTGTCGCTTGCTTCCCAATTCCAGCCATCTCCTGTAGTGTTGGAGACAGGGAAGAACCATAGCGCGGGGGTAGGACCAAAGAGATGAAGAAGGTTGCGCTTCCAGCCGAGGTCAAACACATTGGGAAGTTTCTCGGAATCTTGTTCGTCGAGGTACTCCTCATACCGTTTTTGCCGTTGCTCGCGCTCCCGTTGAGCATAAGACATTTGAACAGGGTGGGAGCCGTCAGGGGGATACGATCGGGGACCCTCTCGTCGCTCTTCGCCTTCCTCGGGCCTAGTGATTCCAGGTAGAGCATTTGCGTGAAAGTCGACAAAGTTGCGAGCAGCCTCGGGTACATCGTTGGAGGGGTTGTGAGCAGCGTTGTACGACTTGCGAAGAGGCGAAAGGTATCGTGTCTTTTCGAGGCACTCAATCGTAGTCTGTCCGCATCTCGCCAAGTGAATATGCCATGATGTAAAAGCGCCAACCACAAGTCCGATAATTCCGCTGATGACGCTCAACATAATAAAGTTTACAGGCAGTAAAGTATCGACGTATTCCTGATCAGCCAGCGCCTCCCACCAAACCCAGCTTGCACTGACAGCGAACGACCAGAAGCAGAAAAGAGACGTATAAATCAAGAAGAGGAGAAAAGCCTTGTGGTTGCGCAATCCGATACATGTGGCTAACCAAGGGCAATGGTGATCCATCTTGAGAACGCATCGTCGGCATGTCGAACAGTGGTGAGCGCGATCCGGCTTACGAGCCTGACACTTTTTGCAGAATCGAAACTCGCCGTTGCTTTTAACGGTAAATGAGGTGCCCTGGGGTGTATTCTGAGTCGGTAAAAGGCCATATCCCATATCATTTGTCGTCGAGCCGGGAGGTGTAAAGACAGCGGTAGTATAGCACCAGTTGAGCATAAGATAGAGTGCAACACCTATTATCGAAGACCCAGTGCCTGCGATTGTTAGAGATGTCCTTGTAGAATATGTTCTGAAGCATCATGACCACATACCTATCCAGTTACTCCTCGTGCTGACACTACCAATATTGACAACCACCCACACAGCCCATGATGTCAATCCGTATACAAACGACAAAGGAAAGTATGTCGCAAAGATACAACAGCACCGCTCGGCTTTGCGCGCCCACCTACGAGCCGACGCCATTGCGCTCGCTTGTGTTGTTGAATCAGTAATCTCCCAGATAATTCGGCGTAGATCAGTCGTTCGATAAATGTTGTATTATTCTATTCGAAACGTCTCGTCATATCATTATTCGAACGTAGCGAACACAGGGGTATTATCTATCGTCGATCTCCTTGTCGATAAAGGACGGGGAAAGGCCAGGTGGATGAATCGGCCGGGGGTGCACAGGTCGTATGTCGTCTTTTCGTCTTTATACTGAGTAGACCGAGCGTCGAATACACAAAATCACTAATTGGTTATGGCGAAAGGAATAAAAGTAATAAGCTGAGCCGGGCAAATTGTACAGAAATTAACGGGGAGTTACGACTGCAGGTGCTGTCAATGAATTAAAGTGAAGCTTAGGTCATCAGGGGCCGATAGGTTCCACTATAATCAATTAGTGGCTCCGCTCCGCTTCGATATAGAACTCCGCCTCATACGCGTACGTAGTAAATGAACATGCATTTGTAAGTCAGAGATGTCTACATAAAGAGTGTTATCAGTTATCACGAGAGGGTAGTCGTGATAGTATAGGACTAATCAGTCTCAGTAAAATACTCAGAGTTTGAAACGTTTATGCTGTCCTCTGTTCTTCGTAGTTAATCTCAAATTGAGTTCTGTACCCCTGGCTCTTTATATCCCTGATAAATACATCAAAGAAGACCCCTGACGACTACATCAGAGAGGATATCAGGATATCCGGCATCACAGAGCTTGCATAGACTTCACCGATATTTACTCCTTTGTGGAGGTCTCAACAAGCAAAGAATATGTCTAATAGTGGCACCATCATTTAATTAGGTATCTAGACCTATCGAGAGCCTGTTACTCTTCTCCTTGTGCCATTCATGCCGCTTTAAAGCAGATCATGCTAAAATTCTATGCTCAGATATCATGCCATCTAGAGCTTGTGTCTGCTCTTTGTGAGTCTCGTGCATGCCCAGACCATGCTCACATACCCAGATATCACATCTACCACTTAATATCCTCATGCTTGTACTCGCGCTTGGGAGCAGGAGCACTCTGCTGACCAGGACGCGTAAAGTCCTTGGCGACAAAAAACTGAAGAGTACCATCCTTATTCTTCTCCGTTTTGACGTCGACCATGCCAGCAAGCAACTGATCCAGATAAGGACGGAAGTTGTCCATCTCACGAATCTTGCACTTGACTCCATTGGACTCAGCGTGCTGAACAATGGCAGTCAGGGAGTTGAAAGTGTTGAGACAGTATGGGCAACGGTATTTGTTCTCAGAGTGAGCTTCGGACTTGAGATGACCGAGAAGAGCCGGACCTGACTTGAACGTCTTGGTGCACAAGTTCACAGGACAGTTGTATTTGCCAGTGAACTGGCAGGCATAGCGGCCAACGTTGAAGTTGGGGTGACTCGGATTGTGAACGCTCATAAGCCCATAGGCATCTCGGGCGTTCGGGGCAGTGGCCTGGTCAAGTTGCTGCTGAGTAGGTTTCTGAGCAGCAGGGGCGTCTGGGAAGAGATTCTTTCCCTGGTTCCAGTCGTTTTCCTTGGCCTTTCCTTTGTTGCTCATCTGAGGACTGGGGCCAGAGTTGATGTTCTCCTTGACGTTCTCCTTGTTGGTGGTAGTGGCCTGGTTGCGCATCTGAGAACCAATGCCCGCGCCAAGAGTCGGAAATGCATCCTTGTCGTTGACAAAAGGACGAGATTCCTCAAAGCCCCAAGTGCTCGAGGCGTCGGAGGAGGCACCAGGCATATACCCTCCGTAGGCAGACTTCAGAGGCTCCTTGGTAGCTGCAACAAGGGCGTTGGAGAACTCCAGCTTCTTCTCACGGAGACTTTCGAAAGTCTCGTTATCGATACGAGGGCATTCCTTCTGAATGTGCGCTACAAGGCCGCCGACACGAGCAAAAGGTCCTTTTCCACATCCGGAGCAGAAGAGGTTCTGTTCCTTTGGGTGATACTAGGCAGAGTTAGTGAAGTGCTTAGGAGAGAATGATGAGGTTTAGTCAAGTGCTTATGAGAGAAATGATGAGGCTTAGTGAAATGCTTAGGAGAGAGATTACGAGAGAGACTGAAAGGGCTTTAGGAGAGAGACCTAAAGAGCAACATACCTGCTGAATGTGAATCGCTTCAGCTTCCTTGGTCTTGAAGTCCGCACCGCAAAAGGAGCAGTGGATGTGCTCGCTGCCGTTATCCCTCATGATGCGCTTGTGTGTGAGAAGATCTTTGAAGTCTTTGAAGACTTCGCCGCAAGAAATGCAGGTCAACATCTTTATAGGAAGGTAGGTGCGTAGTTGGAAGGGGCGGTGTTGTCATGTGAGGAAGAGACAAACGGGAAGATGCAGATGAGCAAACAGAAATGAATGCAACGGACCGTGGCAGAAAATGGACGAGATTAGAAGCTTGGTCAATAGTGAATGAATAGGCAGCAAACGAAAGAGGGGGTAATAGCAAGCAAACAGTGAATGACTGCTAGATGGCTAACGAGCAGGCAATTCATGAGCAGGCTACTTGCATGCCTTTATGGATCTCCTCTTCGACCTGTTATTGCATACTTTAAACAGACTATTTTACAGTAAGTAGGAAAGGGATAACAAAGTCAAATCTACCATGAAGCTATCCAGGTTTTGCGATGAATGGATATCTGTCGAGGCAATCTGAAGGGGTCTATCATGGAGAAAGGGGACACTGTTTGGCAGAATGCACGTTGAAATTAGGGCAATCGACGCCTGCATAGAAGCGTGTTTGATAACGTTGTCTCTTGTTGACCAGTATCGACAAACGAGATATGTACAAGTTGCCGACAAACAACAGCATATACACTCCGGTTAGAATAAATAATCTCTAAGGCCTAAGCTACCATAACAAGGTAGCTTAAATGATAGTCTAAGCTAGCATAAAGCGACTAAACCATTTCGTCCCTTATGCTCTTAGCGGCCAATTCTGCTGTTGCCTGGCTCTGACATACTCTCATTTGCAGCAGAGATCTGACTGCTCACGCAAACATCTGTGGATCTATATCCTCATCCCGTATCATGTCCCCATCCCCGTCTTCATCATCGTCATCACCAGACTCATCTTCATCACCTTCATCAGAATCCTCATTCCCAGATCCCATCTCCTCCAACAACCGAGCTTCTTCCTCTTGGTTATCTGAAGCAGCCACCGTCGATGACTCTCCAGCTGTCGCCTTCTTAGGTCCTGCATTGGGATCTCGAACTCGCACGCTATAGCCCTTATGCTTGTTTTTCTTAGTGGGTTGTCGTCCTCGCAGTTGTGTGAGCTCTTCATCCGTGAGCCGCAGATTTGGTAGTGGAAGGTGAAATGTTGCTTGATTTGATCGGACTGGTGTTTTATCACCTGTTTCTAGTGTCATCGCAAAGTCTTCTCTTGTGAGGTGTCGATCGAATTGGATGGCCACGAGCTTCGTCTTCATGATTGCTTTGACCTTGGCCCACAGACCACCATGGTACCATCCACTGCTTGGATCCCATTCAGGGCGTATAGCAGCGTTCTCGAAAAGCTCTTTGAGTAGAGGATCGGTGATATCACAGACCTGCCACACTTTTCCATCGGTGTGGAAGGTTTCACCATCAAAGACATGACTCTCCGAAAGTTCCTCCAGAAACTCCTTCAACGGTCCCATTTGGACCTTGCGTAACGATTTCCATGTTTGACCACGCTGGGCGCGCTTCTGCTTAGGAAGCTTGAACATGAGTGTTTGATAGATTCGATATTTCGGGTCTGTTCGTGGATCAATACCATATTGAACCACTCCATCTCTCCATGGACCTCCCTTGAACTGATAGGCTGCGTAGTTGAGATATTTCTTGAGTTCATTCCAGTTCTTAAGCTTGCCCCCAAGGTGATTGAGAAGAGATCGTCTTGTCCAGATAGGTCGCTCCTCAAAAGCATCTTCAAGCTCAGCCATAATTTCCACCATTCGTGGATCAGTCATATCGGGTGGGAGTTGAGGTTCAGTTGGTGAAGGGTCTTCTGCACCAATAAAGTAGCCAACTTGCTTCACAGCGGTGGTGTTTATTGTGCCGCCATCTTCAGTCGCACGTACGTACGGGTTTTGTGAGTATTGGTAGTTGAAAGGGAGGCTCATGTGTGTAAACATGGGTGGTGGGATGATGTCGACGTTTGGACCTTCGTCGACTCCAGGGAGGAACTTGAACTCCTTCATCTTGTCGACTGCATACAGTTAGTATCGTGATAGAATGTGAGGAATAGAACAGACCATCTCCAGGGAGCACTTGATTCACATATCGTTGTGCAAAGTTGGACTTTGACATGTCCCAATAAAAGTCGTGAAGTCCTCGGAAGCGATGCGTACTTCGAATCACTCCCACAGCTTCAACATGGTAGTTGCCGATGTTGTCCACCATTTTTCGACGTACAATCTTGGGATCATCCAATCGAGCGTAGCATAAAACTCCATCATCTGCGCGTGGTTGACCTTCGTCAGTGACTTCGACATCCCCTTCCCAAGGTCCATCTGTTCCTCTCTTTCTTTTCCGCCCTGTTCTTTTTGGGACTGTGATTTTGAGAACCACATCATGACTGCGAGCATTGTGAGACATGATAGGTTTGCAGAATGGATCTTCAGGTGTTATATAGAATGGAACTGAATTCCTTCCAGTATCCAGAAGCTGTAATTGTTAGTAGAGTCAGACTGAATGGGTGAATTCTTACATGTTGCAAATGTGGATGTCGACCAAACGTCTTGACTGCTCGGTCGGGGTTGTTTACTACAGCAGGAATCTCAACAGCCCCTATGACACGCTCAGGGATCGTATATCGAGGAGCTGAATCGGGATGCACAGATGAAGAAGCTCTTTCGCCATTGTCATCGTCAAACTGTGTCTCATCATAGCTATCGTAGTCATTTTCGTCGGATACTAAATCCACCTCCATTTTGAATGCTATTGTGGGATCATTCGTATGAGATTGTGTAAGGAAACGATGATATTGAGTCTTGATCTCGACCTGCAGGTGTAAGTTGTGGTGTAGAGAGTTTGAGTAGAAAAAACAAGCCAGGGTCCAATTGGACACCGGAACTAGCCTTGTATGGAAGTAAGATGATCTCCAACCCCCAGAACAGTGACCAATAACGGCAAAGTTTTGACTTTGTAGGTTTTTGTGCTGACGTCTCGGAACGTTGAAGAAGGGGCTGAATGAATGTCACCCTTTGTCGTTGCAACTTAATCCACGATGATGATGATTTGACGTGATTCGTACCTTGACGATGTGGCTTTGGAGTTGACAGTAGATTGCATAAATCACACGGTGTATTTCTGGTCACTTATCCGCATTCGGACAGTGCAGATGGAGACAAGGAAGGAGCTGTTCCTGTGGCTGAAAAGCTCCGGGTGGCCTGTGCTTAACTTGACATCTTGGGTATCATTTTGCAACTTTCAATGAAGAATTGAGGTAAAGTAGAACATTACAGCACTTGATGTGATGGGCGTCTCTGCCTCAATGAGGCCTGATTCTCATAACCTTCTAATCTGACTCACTGTGTGTGGTCAGTGCCATTGCTGATCTACCACCTGTAATCAGCTTATTTTCACCGGTGTACCATCAAATTGGTACAGCTGCTGAAATCTAACAGAACCAGACCTATCAATCCATCATTATTCTAGAACAAAATCAAAAACTGTCCTTGAAGTGAATGCAATGCGTCAAAGTGTCGTCTGCACAGCCCAGTATAGTTTCGACCGCGTGACTGGTTCAACTCTCACCTAGTGGCACTCCAACTATCCCTTGACGCCAACATCTTGGCAGATGAATTGAAGATTGTCGAGATCTAATCAAGATAGAGGAAATTGCAAAGATCTATCTATACAAGCAAAGATATAACCTATTAATCATGCGACGGTGATTAACATCACCCGAAATGTTCTGCATTGATCCTAGAAATTGGATTGGATCAGACCAACTCTAGCCGTCGGGGTCCATCTAGGAGGGGCATCATCCCCTAATGCGCCTCTGCAGCGCCTTTTAGTTGGTTTCACCGCCCGTTCCCAGCACCGTCCCAGCCAGGGTCAAACCAACATAGCTCGGCCAGTTAGCATCCTCAGAATCAGGCACGTCAAGGAGATTTGTTAGTGATTATGTGGCAGATGCACCTCATCACTAACACTGACCAACCCCAATAATCCCAAGCGCGTTCCCTTCAACTGGACCTGAGCTTCCCCCCGCAAAGAACCTCTTCTCGCCGGCGCCCAACGATCACTACCTATTACCTACTACCTACGACAAGTTTCCGATTCCTCAACGACGACAACGAGGCTCGACTCAGCAGCCGCCGTGAGCATCTCCAACCACGCCGCGTCTTTGTGATTCTTTTCCTTCTTACTCCCGACCTTTGATTCTTCCCCTAGACAAGATCCCAAACCATCAGCAGAGAAAGGGCCCCAGTTCCAGCAGCACTCCTGCGCAAGTACCAGCACCTGCACCAGCGCTGCACCGCACTGCAATCAATTGCACCGCACGATAACCCACCGTCGCCCAATACCATCATTCTCAGCCCTGGCTGGTTCAGTGCTTTATCGTCCACTTCCTGCATGGGATCAATCGTCGCATTCCGCTCCCTCGAGTAGTCTTTCTTCACCAGGTCCTGTTTCAGCCTCCTCAGCTTGGTTCATCCAATCTCGAGCCGCCTCGACTCCTCCAGCTCTCGCACTCGCGGTTCTTCGTCCGGCTCCCGACAGCATTACAACGCTTTCGCTTCGCCGGCCCCTCTTATCTCACCTTGAAATCGTCTGCTAATAACGACTATCAATATCATCATCTACAACGCTTCTCAATCAGTCTCTTGCGCAGCTACTGTCACCTTTCGACGTTCCCTCCCCCTGACGTCGTTGCCCCGGTGCCCCACTGCTTCATACAGTTGAGCAGCGGGCGTCTTAAACCGCCCCTCCACAAGACACGCTGTTGTCCGACAAGATGAAGCGCTTCAGTCAGAGAGTTGTATGTTTTTCGTCCAATGTATTTGTCTCTGCTAACATCACTAGCTTTCGCGTGGCAAAGACCCAAACAAGTCTTCTAAGAAGAACAAGGATAATAAGGATGGTACCGCGTCTCCCTCATCACGGGATAACAATCAGTCACCTGTGCTCACGCCCTCATCCTCCACGTCGACTTTGAACGATCCTCGAAACAAGCCACTGCCGCAAAACAGTTCCGGCGAACACGGCAACGCTTCTCAGCCCTCCAACCTGTCCAATGTCACTCAGGCCGGTAACACCCCTGATCATTATGCTTCCGGAGGCGCCTCGAGTCCTAATGGCAGCTCAAACTCCCGACTGCCTCCAACCGTTGTAATTAGTCCTACACCTGGCGTACGTCTCTGCTATGATTCTTTGGCCATCGCTAACATATTTCTAGCACGTCCCTCCCCCGGGAGCCGCCGAGACGATGCCACACGACTTGGCTCCTCCTAAAGCTGGTCAAAAGTCTCTCTTGATCCATCGAGGAATAGATAACCGCGATGCGATTCCAGAGGGACTTCGAACCCCAAAGAGGCAGCATTCCTCGCGATTCGACATCTCAGCTCACCGTGAGCTTGAGAAGCTGCCCGGTTTCCACGAGGTTCCTCCCAACCGACGACAAGAACTCTTTATGCAAAAGATTGACCAATGTAACGTCATCTTCGACTTTAACGATGCGAGCGGCGACATGAAGTCAAAGGAAATCAAGAGACTCGCTCTGCACGAGCTGCTGGATTACGTCGCCAACAACCGACAGGTTATTACCGAACCCATGTACCCCAAGGTTGTCGATATGTTTGCCAAGAACCTTTTCCGTCCGATCCCACCCCCGATAAACCCTCAAGGCGAGGCTTTTGATCCTGAAGAGGATGAACCTGTTCTCGAGGTTGCTTGGCCCCATATCCAGGTCGTCTATGAGTTCTTCCTGCGCTTCATTGAGAGTCAGGATTTCAACACCAACATTGCCAAGGCATACATCGACCACAGCTTTGTTCTGCAGCTTTTGGAGTTGTTTGATTCCGAGGATCCCCGCGAGAGAGATTTCCTCAAGACCACCCTCCACCGCATCTACGGAAAATTCCTTAACCTACGATCTTTTATTAGACGATCTATCAACAATGTCTTTTTCCAATTCACCTACGAAACCGAGCGTTTCAACGGTATTGCCGAGTTGCTCGAGATTCTTGGTTCAATTATCAACGGTTTTGCTCTTCCTCTCAAGGAGGAGCACAAGATCTTCCTTACCCGAGTGCTATTGCCTCTACACAAGCCCAAGAGTCTGAGCATGTACCACCCTCAGCTTGCCTACTGTATTGTACAATTCCTCGAAAAGGATGCATCTCTTACCGAGGATGTAAGTAAATTGACTCTAATGCATGTCACAAGCTAATGATTCAGGTTGTATTGGGACTTCTTCGTTACTGGCCCAAGGTCAACAGCACAAAGGAGGTCATGTTCCTCAACGAAGTCGAAGATATTTTTGAGGTTATGGATCCCGCAGAGTTTGCCAAGGTTCAAGAACCTCTATTCCACCAGTTGGCCAAGTCTGTTGCTAGCCCTCACTTCCAAGTTGCTGAGCGTGCTCTTTACTTCTGGAACAATGAGTACTTCTGTAATCTTGTCAGCGATAATGTGGAGATTATTCTTCCCATCATGTTTGCTCCCCTTTATGAGAACTCCAAGGGACACTGGAACAGGTATGTCAGTATTTGCTCTTGAGATGACAATCCTAACTTTTTTTCAGAACAATTCACGGCATGGTGTATAACGCCATGAAGCTCTTTATGGAGATTAACCCTCAATTGTTTGACGATTGCTCCCACGAGTACACGGAACAGCAAAACAGCGCTGCAGCACGAGAGGCTCTTCGTGAGCGTAAATGGGCTGCCTTGAGCGAAAAGGCCAACCAGCAGAGAGAAAGCAACAGTAACGGAATTTCTGGTGCTACTCAGATCACCCCTATGCCCAGTGTGAACGAAGACGACGCCGCCACTGAAGACAATTCCAAGCGCCTCGATTCGCTTAAGTTGCAAGATGGCCGACCCAGTCTTCACGAGCGAGACAACTCTGTAGGATCTAGCCGGTAATCCTCGACAGCTCTATTCATCGGCATGAGCTTGGATAGAAGAGCAGATTCCTTTCCGAATCGCATGGGACATGGTGGATTCGGATAACGATCATTGCTGCATAGTCTTGGTGGTATTATGATTATGAGGAGGGGTTGGTTTTTCGCGGTTCAATAATGGACTTGGGAACATGCGTACTCGACATACAGTCACTTGCTGCAGTCACTTTGCTGGGTTGGAGGACAAAATCGCTCTACAACGCCTTCAACCTTCTTTCTTGGTTCGCCTCAGCTAGAGCACATTCGGGGCAGCTGGGAAAAATACGAGCAGATGACATTTACAATGCTACACATGTTCTTCTCACCTCTGACTATTGAAAAGCGAACCTCGAATGCTTATATTATATCTGTGTCGTGGAAACGGGCATAACAAAAAGCATGGACGTCTACGCTTCGTGTAACTCTTTGGGCGAATTCTTACTTTGTTTTCTTACTTTTTACTACTTTTTTCTTCTGGACTGGACTGGACTATGGGTTCTTCACTGGTCCTGGTTTATGTTGTGTTCTTGTGTGTTTTGCTGTGTGAAGAGAGGGTTAGGTCTGCTTGGTTTTATGTAGACGACGAATGAGCAAGACTAAAATAAAAGTCATTATTGTCAATTTATACTGTTGTTCATTGGAGTAAATATGAATGCTGAGGTCTAAAGAACCATGAATTCCGTCTATCATCTAGCTACCATCCAGCTAGGAATTACCATCCTCGTCCTCGATCGTAACCACCTCTTCCTCTACCACGGAATCCACCGCCTCTTCCCCTTCCCTGATATCCATTCTGCGGCGGAGGTGGAGGAGGAACATTCCATCCCATAATCTGTCCCATCATGGCAGGGTTAGGAGGAAACCAACCTTGCGCCATATGTGGAGGGGGTGGTGGTGGCCAAGGTCCTTGATAACCAACTGGAGGCGGAGGTGGTAATGGGAAATCACCTGGTGGAGGAACTGGAGGGAAATGACCTTGTGGCGGCTGTTGAGGGATTGGAGGTGGACGTGGTCGATCTTCGGCTTCTTTGAATCGTGGAGGTGAGCGGGTTGGTGATCTGCTGTATGATCGTCGTCTGTCTCCACGGCTTCGACTGCGACTTCGGCTATAGCTTGAGCTTCGACGTCGACTGCGTTCACCGCGGCTGTACGATCGACTCCTGCTACGAGAGGGACTTCGACTTCTGGAATCTCTGACCCTTGGCCGTTTATGCGCAGGTCGTGAAGAGCTTCGTGATCGACCTCGTGAGTAGCTACGTGACCTGGAACGTGAACGGCCTCGATCTTTGGTACCCTTCTTCTTGCGCTCCTTCATCTTTTCGCAAAATCGACGAGACCAGCCGTAATACGTCTCACCTCCGATGATATCACCCGTGATTTCATCAAGAACAACTCGTTCACCAAGCTCGTTCAGATCTTTATCGTCGTCCCATTTCTGCTCTTTGGAAAACATGCGCTCTACTTCACCTAGGAGATCTTGCACGGCAGTAACAAGAACTTTATCTGCTGGCCCAGAAGCGAGTTGAATGGGTCGAATCTGATCAGGGTACATCGCTTTGGTCGAATTCGGTGTCAAATGTGGTAACCATGTCGTAGCGGGTAAATCGTACCACGGTACCGAGTGATCGCCGTGGAAAGAAGGGAGAGTAAAGGGCGCGTCTTTGGCTAGCTTAATCGACGCATTCGATACTTGCGGTTCTTCGGTTTGTGGCGCAACACCGCTAGCGAGAGCGTCTTCGAGCTTGATGATAACATTCGGTCTGAGATATTGCTTCTCAAACCATATCTGAATCAAGTCCGCAAGTTTCTTCTTGTGTTTCGGGCAATTGTTGAAGGCGGCAGCGCTTGCGATCAAGCTAGGCAGTACGTTCTCCCAGAGCATCGCAAACTGAACATCGCCCTTTCTCACAACGAAATGATGAAAAACGTCATTCAAAACGTACAGCAGATGAAGTCTGCGTCGTTTGAGACTCGGTCGCGAACCGTCATCTTGTAGACTCTTTGATAAAGCAGTTGAGTACTTGGCAAGCGCAGTGGTGCGCGCGGTAGACGGCGCAACATTTTCGACGATCCAAACCTTGCATTTCTGTTGAACCAAAAAAAGCACGCAAAATTTAGTGACTTCTGCCTTGTGGTAGAGGAACAGCTTTTCAAGCGATGGAGCAGACCTGGACGTTGGGGCGCGAGCACTGGGCGAGGGCGTCTGTTAGAAGCGAGAAGAATGCTTCGACTGAAGGACGGCTTAGGGATGTTGGATCGGCGCGGAATAGCGTGGCGGAGAGTGTAGCCTTTGCGATGGCCAGCTCTGGGGTTGCCATGTTGGCGATTTACGAGGGGTCTCGTGTTCGAAGGTGTATGTAAACAAAATGTTGAAGGATAAAGTTGGTTGTATTATTGAAGCTATGGTGGAGCTTCTCTAAGTGCATGCGGCTAATCACCGGAAACTTGTGGCTGTGCAGTTAAGCCTCAAATACAGCTATTCGACAATTCAGAGTTTCATCATGGGGATAACGTCACTGTGATACTGGAGCTTGGGTGAATACAGTCAATTTCCTAACCATGATACGCGCATAAATGCAGACAGAGACAGCCCATCAAGAGGTGGTAAGCGATTCTTTCCGTAAAGTCCGCAAGCGAGGTCGACACCAGGTTCATGGGTCCACTCTTGCCGGTCTTGTCCGTACATGTTGCATCCAACTCATGAGCAGAATAAGCCAAATACTGAGCACATTTGTGTTGCAGTCAACAGGCCATTGGCCCCTCCTTTTGTACTCCCCAAGTAATTCATGATAAAACAATTCGTAAGGCAGTTGTTGTACACAGCTCCAAGAGCTCTTCCATCCATGTGACTTTTGTCATCTAGGAGAACCTATCGCCCTTGGGACTCCGGTATACGGAAGTGCTCTCGTACTTGCTCTTCTCGTTGATTCGTTGATTCTCGGTTGCTGGCGCATGTCTCGTAGGAGCAGGATCCTTGTCGATTTCGGTGCTTGGTGAGAAAGCGTGATCATCGCGAGGAGGACCGCCGTCTTGTTCAGCCTCGAGGTTATGGATCATCTGTCTCTTCTTGCGATGGGCGTCCATCTTGGCTTGACGGTCGGCATTGATTTGCTGCTTAGCGAAGTAGTAGGCACCGCCGCCGGCTGTAAGAAGTTAGCAAGATGTAGACATGAAGCAGACATAATTCATACCGACGCAAAGAGAGCCCCAGCCCAACCTGTGGTAAAGTGGTCAGTTTCGAGATGCTAATCGGAGCACCGGAGATCGGATGCAAGTACGAACCAGAAAGATTTGACCTGCAGAAGTTAGCATGAGCCGCGCATTCATGAGAAATGTCTCGCAGAGGACTTACAGTGTTCATTTTGACGATAGTTGACAGTTCAGAGAGTTGTGAGAATTTTTGAAAGCGAAAATCGGGGTGAAAGATTGAAGTGGCAGGGTTTGGTAAAGGTGTAAGTGGAAATGGCCTGACATGATATATACGTCGGTTCCTTTAAGGTCTCGGCCTTATCGCTTGGCATCCACCTTGCCTTAGCTCTTTAACTTTGGATGCGGGAGGCAGGTACGTACCGATCGCAGCTTCTTTTGATGTGTCTCGGAGTTTAAATGGCAGGTACGTCTTTTGACGTCTTCAAATTCGTATCTGGAAGGCAATCACCACTTTCTACGAACTCTGGTCTGTTCTATGACGTAGAGAATATCTTGTGACGATGAGAGTGCAATTACCCCGAGATACTGTCGCGTGTCTAAGAATTGTATAACCCAACCTAAACGTTGGATCTGCCGCCGCTAGAACGGGTTTCACCTGAGTCTCTAGGCCTGCGGCAACCATCAGCTACGTTTTAGACTGGAAATCATAAGTGTCTTTGCAGGGGTTTGACAATTATTCTCAAATTCTCCGTTTCTACACATCAAGTTAGCCGTTTCCATGATGCCAAAGAATGCATCTAAAATCCCTAGAGGTAACTTTGATGGGTCTAGTCTAGACGTCTTTATATCAAACTCATTGGTAAAGGTGGCTGTATTAATGAAACTCGAGTAGCTGTTTCATGCGTCGATCTTCAGGTACCAACGACACGTTTAGACAGCTTCAATAACAAGAACTGAATATCAATACTGTGCAGAGACTGGCAGAGCACTTTGTCAGTGACATGCAGCAATAAAGCTTAATTTAATCCAATTACCCTTTGTTTGTTTCATTTCTACTGCCCACGCGGCAAGACCACGCGGTCAATCTTCAACTTCAATGCTTTCCCCGCCGTCGCACCCCTGAAGCCTTAGTGGAAATCAGCCAACCCTGGTAGCTTCACCGTGCATCATCATGGACACGAGAATAAATGCACAGTGACAGCTACACCTAAAACGCATAGCTCTACAGTGCCAAGGGACCCATTAGATGCACCCAGTTATGACATAAGGGTGGCTCAGCCAGCTTGAAATTGTGAGAGACCACGCAAGACAACTCGCTGCAAGATCGACATTGACACTGAAGCCACGAGGAAATAGGGGACTTGTATTTGTGTCTGCGCAAAAAAAGACACTTTACCAAAACATCCCTCTTTTTGTTGACTTTGATTTCGACCACGATATCCTCTCGACGAGAACTGTTGGCTTTCAACGGCCCCTGTCATTAACATCATCCACCCGCTCTTTCATCGACTCCCAACCATTCCTTGTCACTGCCCAGCGCCGACTTTTGGGAGCTTAACTTTAGCATCTCGAATTAATTTACACCGACCAACTACAACCTTCCTACGTTACTTTATTCCAACGCCCGGGCAGACATTGACTTCACCTGTTGATGCCTTCATGAGTGATTGCTGGGCGTGGGTGTAGTGGGTAGATCACCCTCGACCGAAGCATACTCTATCATGGAGCCTACAAATGGAGAAGGGCCTGATGGCTCTTCACTTGTATGTATCCCAATATGTGATTGAACGTCACTGACAATGATTAGAAGCCTGTATCATCCTTGCGAGCGCGATTCGAGAATATGGGAACCTCTCCCAACTCTAACGTCAGCAAACCTACCGAAGTACCACCTACCGCTTCAACAAGCCAGCCGCCTTCACGACCTATCTCTCCAGCTCCGAAGCCTACGAGACTGCGTGATTTCAAACCTGGGGAAGCACCGCCGGTTAGCCCTTCAACTCCAGTCGTCCCTGCGAGACCAAAGCCGAAGCCTACAGCATTGTCTGTCACCCAAGATGCCCCTCCCCCGCCGCCGTCTGCGAAGCCTGTCCCGCCGAAACCAGTTCAGCCGCAACAGCCAACACCACCTATACCTCCTGCTGTGACGGTACTTCCACCTCAGTCGCCGCCAAAGAATAGAATTCCAGCTCTTGCTGTAGGAGATCAGCCTTCATTTGTGAACCCAGATGATGTCGCATCACCCGCTACACCGTTGGCTAGAGGCCAGTCCTTCAAGATCCCAAGTCGATCGTTAAATACTTCACCATCTTACAATGGTCCCAAGTCTCCTCGACCTGGAGGCTCTCGACCGCCATCGCCTCCTCCGCCTAGACGATCTGGAGAGATAAGTCGAGTTAAGGTGCCTCCACCACCGCCAGCACCTCGAAATGACAAGGCACTTATTCCAGCGCCCAGGATGGGGTCGATCTCTGGAGCAACGGTGGCTCGGAGAAGTGATATTTCACAAGAGAATTCGCCATTCAATAGTCCTCCAAGCAGCTTAAACTCTGGTGACGAGACACCACCGAAACTACCGACTCGTCCAAGACCACAATCACAAATTGAGCCCCAAAGACCGAGATCAGTGGTTGTCGGGTTTGATCCTCCACCTGTACATCATTCAGTTAGGAAGGATCGTGAGGAGGCAAATGGGATGAGAGGACATATTACTCCTCAAGTGACTGGCGACTCACGACCGGCATTACCAACGAGGACCTTTGAGCCTCCTCCTCGACCTCCTCCGTTAAATAACAATAATAGCATGCCACCTCCACCACGACCTCAACGACCAGCTGCACCAACTGCTGTTCAAGCTGTTGACCCTATGCCTTCATCATCACCACCGAAGCGAGTCGTCTCACAACCGGATCAGAAGCCACAGCAACTGGCTGCTCCTACACGGACACACGGTAGATCAATGACAATAGACAGAGCGTCCGATCGAACACCCGCCGAGTTCCGTATCGCTCCAGTGAATATTCCTGCAACCATCCCAGCATCAGTTCCCGCCGCTCCTCCCAAGGCAATACAGGCAACTCCTGTTGTCGCTGCAAGACTTCCACCAAAAGCCGAGGCCATTCACCATGTCACCACATATCCCGAAGCTTCAAATACGAACCGAAGACCACCTTTCAGCAAACATGGAACTTATGAGCTCTCGACAAAGTATGATGCGAGGAGCTTTGATGTGTGTGGTGAATTCATCTGCGCCAGTGGTTATATGACAAGAGTCTGGAGTTTGATCGATGGCGAACAAATTATGAGTCTTCAACATACGGAAGGAGTTAGAGCGACTGCAGTAATCTTCAAACCAGCTGCCGATCCGCGAGAAGAGGGAAAGCGATTGTGGATTGGTACCAACACCGGAGATCTGATGGAAGTCGAGATCGCGACGCATGCCATAACGCAGAGCAAACCGAATGTCCATGGTCGATACGAAGTCACGAAGATCTACCGACATTGGAACGAAGTTTGGACTCTGGACGAGTCAGGAACACTACTTGTCTGGGGACCCGATGAAACTGCCGTTGCAAACATTTCTGGACATCCTACTCAAAGCTACAAGGTTCCCAAAGGACATACGCATTCCATGGTTATTGGTGATGAGCTATGGCACGCTACAGGCAAGGAAATTCGAGTTTTCGCACCAACAGTCGACGGAAGGACTCAATTCCAGGTGCTCGTTCGACCTCTTATCTCGGATAATGCGGGAGAAGTTACTTCAGGCACTCTTGTCAAATCGCATCCAGACAAGGTATTCTTTGGTCACGTTGATGGAAAGGTAACAATCTACAACACCAAGGATTATTCGTGTACCACAATGTTGAACATCAGCACATGGAAGATCAACTCTTTGACGAGTGCTGGAAATTATATCTGGGCGGCATACAACACCGGCAAGATTTGTGTCTACGATGTGGAGGAGGCGCCTTGGGTCATTCTCAAGGAATGGCAAGGACATGAAAACCCGATTGTCAAGATGTCAGCTGATCCTTCGTGCGCATACTTTATGGACCGACAGCAAGTGATTTCGTTGGGAGGAGATAACAAGATTAAGGCATGGGATGGACTATTGGAAGATGATTTCTTGGAAGACTCGATGAAGTCGAAAGACACTCAGTACTGCGATTTCGACGAGATTCGAGCGTTGTTTTTTACATGGAACGCAGGAGCATCGACACCATCAAGTCTACGACATTCTCAAGGCGATGCAACCTTTTTCCAAGACCTTGTGCAGTCAAGTGGTTCGCCGGATATTCTCGTATTTGGCTTCCAAGAACTTGTTGATTTGGAGGACAAGAAATTAACGGCCAAACGGTTCCTCAAACCCAAAAAGAAGGAAGCTGGAACTGACCAGGAACGAATGAGCCACCAATATCGAGATTGGCGTGACTTTTTGATGAAGACACTCGACGACTACATGCCCGCAGACGACCTTTATCATCTCCTCCATACAGCACCCATGGTAGGACTGTTTACATGTGTATTTGTCAAAGCACATCTTCGAGACAGAATTCGAGGACTTCAAGGAGCAGAGGTGAAGAGAGGTATGGGCGGTCTACATGGTAACAAGGGTTGTGTTGCTGTTCGCTTCCGAGTTGACGACACTTCGATTTGTCTTGTCAATTGCCATTTAGCTGCTGGGCAGTCACAAGCAAACGCACGACATAATGATGTTGCTGCTATTCTCGAGGCCAATTTGTTCAACACTGAGAGAGATTCAGCATCTCGTATTGACAGCTTTGTTGGTGGAGGTGATGGAAGTCTGATTATGGATCACGAACTCTGCATTCTCAACGGCGATCTGAATTATCGAATCGACACCATGTCTCGAGATACCGTTGTCGCAGCAGTCAAACAGAACAACCTGGGCAAACTCCTCGAACGCGATCAACTTTTGGTGGCACGTCGTCGCAATCCAGCTTTCAAGCTTCGAGCCTTTGAAGAGATGCCAATTACATTTGCACCAACATACAAATACGACGTAGGCACCGACAACTACGACACCAGCGAAAAGAGACGAAGCCCTGCTTGGTGTGATCGACTATTATATAGAGGTCGAGGTCGAGTTGAACAGTTTGACTATAGACGGCATGAAGTCAGAGTCAGTGATCATCGACCTGTTACTGGTACTTTTAACCTTTGGGTCAAGAAGGTTGATCCTAGAGGTAGAGCAACAGCCTGGATGGAAAGTCAACAAAGCTTTGAAGATATGCGAGAGAAGGAAACTTCCGAGGATAAGTGAGTGGCCCTGATCTTGAATATGGTATCAAACTAACAGACATAGACTCTGCTTCCTGAGAGACATTTGCGGCTTTGACGAAGAGACGAGTAAGCGACTCATTAGAGAACGATCCGCAAGGCGTGAAAATCGAAGTCCTGTCCGCACTTAGTGGCCTACCATGTCATGCAACTTGTATCATCTTGTTACCTTACCAAGAGAGGCAATTGAGTGACCTACCATATCATATACCCCGAAGGCGTCATACAAAAGGGGAGGAGTTGGATTTTATTGGAGTAAAGAGAGGCGATTTTGAAATGAAATGTGATGGGGAGGTGCAGGCCATTAGACTGCGTTTTACTTGTTTTCTTGTGTTTAATAGGTATTTAGACATTGATGTGGACATTTATGATAGATGATGGTCAGGGACAGATGGGTATTGTAGGGGTAAATGAAGAAAAGATGAGATCCGAGATACGTGGTATTTGTTTGAATGCTCAGAGATAATGTGAAGTCAAGAATATCGATATGTTGTTGGGGTGAGCAGCGAAATAATTTGATGTTTTGAAACTAACAGTATCATCTGTTCAGCGATAAAGAATCACCGTCATGAACTGTTTCACCGCCACAACTCCGATCGATACTGTGTATGATGAAGTGGTCAACAGAAGATTTGATACGGAAGATTACCTTCCATTTCTTCTGTTCTCGCTATTATTTAAATAGTCGAATATCTGTTCCGTTCATCCCGATATTTACGTCGACCATAGGGTAGGTCACAATGAAATGAGACCAATTTTCGGCAATAAAACTGAACCAGCCTTTAAACTAATTAACTCCGAGAGGTCCAATGTCTCAGATAAAATACGATTACGAGGACGGCAATCAAATGCATGTCAAATCCTCCTAATTCTGCACGATGGAAGATAAGATTCCCATGAATCCGAAGGTCCCTGGAAAATCAGTGAAGCTCCCCCCTGTAATTGCAGGTGTCGGAAGCCGATCCGGGGCTCTAAAATTACGAGGGAGATCTATGATTGGTTAGAATATGGTACGCCTCGTAGTTAAGCCCGTTGCCAAGTCGTTAGATTGTCAATGGAAGAAGACAATTTATCTTCTCCTGAATTATAAGAGCTTTGATCTTGCTCTCACTTCCTTGCTCTCACCTTCTTTCTTTCTTGAGTCTCTTTAATTAGAGATTTGAAAGAGGGATTGTTTTTGTTTTTTGATTCTCTGGCGGATGTGATAAGGAGCTCGTCATACTTGACATTACTCATACACCAAGCGGTGAGACTCAACAATCTCAGACTCAACACTTGCACATTATCAGGTCTTAAAAATGGCAAGCTCAGCAGAAAACACCGCTGGTCCTAGAAAGACACCCATCGCCAGTCCAGGACCAAACAGTCAACCTACACCACGCCCAGAATTGACAGAGGACCAAAAGACAAAGTATGAGGCTCTCCTAGAACAAGTCAAGGGCTTCACCGAAATTCAGTGCGAGAAGCAACCCGACAAGGAGGACAAGTCAGGTCCCATCACAGACCACGAACGCTCATGGCTCACCCGAGAATGTCTCCTCCGTTATCTCCGTGCCACAAAGTGGACCGTCGATGACTCGGCCAAACGTCTCAAGGCGACACTTGCATGGCGTCGTGAGTACGGTCTTGAAGGTTTCACTCCCGAGTACATTTCTCCCGAGCAAGAGACTGGAAAGCAGATTATTGTTGGATACGATAAGCAGGGAAGACCGTGTCAGTATCTTAACCCTGCGCGACAAAACACGGATCAGAGTCCTCGTCAGCTTCATCACTTGTTTTACATGGTTGAGCGAGTTACGGATCTTATGCCCCCCGGCGTGGAGATGTTGAGTTTGATGATCAACTTCAAGCCTAGCAAGGAGCGCAAGAACACGAGTGTACCTGTGTCTGTGGCCAGAGAGGTGCTGCATATTCTGCAGAACCATTATCCTGAGCGACTCGGCAAGGCTCTCATCATCAACGGTATGTACCAGCCATCCTCCAACAACTCAAACTTGACTGACAAAATTAGTACCATGGATTGTATGGGGTTTCTTCAAGATCATCACCCCCTTCATCGACCCTGTTACTCGCGAGAAACTCAAGTTCAACGAGGACATGAAGCAGTACGTTCCTCCAGAGCAGCTGTGGAGCCTTGACTGGGGCGGTGACATGGATTTTGAGTATGACCATGAAACATACTGGCCAGCTCTGAATGAACTGTGTCGTCAAAAGCGCGAGGACAAGTTCCGACGATGGGAGGCTGCCGGAAAGGAAATTGGTGAGAGTGAGGATTATCTCGCTGGTGGAACGGATACAAGTGTCAAGGGAGTCAAGTTTGAGGCCAAGGATGGAAAGGATGGTGTTAAGGAGGTTGAAGAGAAGCTTGCTGAGGCTAAGCTTGAGGAGACACCCGTTGTTGCTTAGTTTGTGTCGAGTGTACAAGACGCCTGAATATAGAGATACTGTAGTATCAATGGTAGGCTACTTGAGCCTCATTCTGATGGAACGTCGGTGCCTGTCTGCATATTTCCCAGTCTAGTCAGTTGCATGGAACATTGTCACTTGCACTTGACACAAGTCCTTTTCAGTCAGCAAATGGTGTATGCATTGATTAAGAACGCCTGATAAGGCTGATGGTCAGCTAAATCCATTTTTGGTCATATACACAATCGATCAGCTTTTCAAGGCAACGAGGTAGGATTCTGTCAGAGCCTCACACAAACCCCTCAGCCGTTGCCAATCACTTGTTGAACAATTCTCCGACCGAGTCAGACATGGTCACAATTATCACCGTTGTATCAGAGACAATTGATCCCCGAGTTGATCAATGCAACAAAGTCATTAAGTGTATTCATTCACGGTGTACATACGATAATGCAAGCCAAGTCGGGTACAACATACATACGAATTGTATATGCACTTGGTCATTTGATCAATGTCGTCTCTCTCAACCAACCCCTCACTGATGATGATGGTGATGAACCTGCAGTAACAAGGCTGAATAACATCGTATTCGGCAACATTCATGCATCTTACGATTTGTTTACTCTTTTGGAGTAGAATGTCAGCCTCATTTGTATGCTGTTAGCTGTGCTGCCTGTTGGGTATTGACGACTACCAACCACTCATAACATGTAGCATAACACACACTCAATCAGAGAATAGGCAATAGCCGACACGCAATCCCCCACACTTGATCTCCTACATCGATCACAACCTGTGATTTGCATATCCTTTGTTGACTCACCTGCTGTGCATATGGCGATAATAAGTGATGTTACACAAACAACATCACGAAAATGAGATGCACATCAACCCATACACTGCTGCAGGCAGACGGTGAGTCTCTTGTGCGTGCAGGTGAATCTATTGTGTGTGTACTTACGTCTCTTGTGTCTGGGCAAGACAAGCGCGCGTGTGGCAAACTCACCAACATGATCTAACCCGTCATGAACAAATGACTGCTATAAATGCAGGTTTTCCAACATGGCCTTTCTCAGTCACCAATCGAGACGATGCATCTCATCACCAACCATAGGCTGAGGCTCTGGTCATCAGGTCTGTCTATAAAAGGGCTGGTGCGACATTGCCAACACAGTCTTGCGTCTTGCATCAACCATAACAGTATAGACATCAACTACAACCATCAACATAGACATCAACTACCAGTATAGACAGACTACAACTTTAACACCATCAACTACAACTATACATCATGGATCTGTCAAGCGTTGGCAGAATGGCACCTTGGTTCAAGGCGCTAAACGATACATCTAAACCAGAAAACTCAACTACTTTTCCTGGCATCTTGGACAGTGTTTTAACTACTGCTGGACAAGCATCGCCACTCCTTCAACTCTTCCTCTTCGTTTACCGACTAGTCGGCGCACAGCTAGGCCTCGATCCTTCTATTCTTCTCACATTTCTCGGCTGTCTCTGGGGTCTATCCAAACTATTCGATCAGGTGTGCGCCGTTATAGATGGCTTCATCAGTGACTACCTCCGATGTACAGTTTGCGTCAAAGACAATGACCAAATCTATTCCACACTGATGCAATTTCTGTCCGAGCAAGAAGATGTAGCTACGAATCGACATTTGGCTGCTGAAACTATATACAAGAGTGCTTGGGATGAGGAAGAGGATTCGGCTTTGGCTTTGGCTACGACTGTTGTTGAAGATGATGAGGATTCGCCCAAGTATCTCAACTTTGCCAGCGATGCCGCAAGATGTGTGAGTCTGTCCGCGTTGTTATTGAGTATTACTGACCCTTTAGAACCCGCGATATGTCCCTGCTATGGGAACTACAGGATTCTGGCACGAAGGGGTATATTTCAGGGTTTACCGTAGGAAGGAAACATTACAGACTCAAGGCTGGATGGGCAATAAGGATGTCGAGGAACTGAGGATCTCTTGTTTCGGAAGATCAACCGGTAAGTCAACAACCTCTTTAACTACCATATCTAACATTTTAGAACCCATCAAAGGTCTTTTAAAAGACGCCAAGACCGCCTTCTTTCTCGACACTCGGTATAAAACGACCATCTTCCGGCCTAGGATTAAGGAGAACCGTCGTGACGCCTGGAGTATGTGGCAGCAAGTTGCCCGAAGACCTATTCGACCTATGAGCACCGTCATTCTGGAGAACCAAGAGAAGCATAATGTTCTGAGGGACATTAATGAGTATCTTCACCCTGGTACACCCAAGTGGTATGCTTCGAGAGGTATTCCTCTTCGTCGAGGTTATCTCTTCCATGGTCCTCCTGGTACAGGCAAGACTAGTTTCTCTTTTGCTTTGGCTGGTGTTTTCGGCATTGATATCTATGTCATCAGTCTTCAGGATCCTACTATCAGCGAAGAGGATTTGGCTGTGCTCTTCACCAGACTTCCTCGACGTTGTATTGTTCTTTTAGAGGATATCGACACAGCTGGTCTACGTCGTCCAAGTGACGAAGACAAGGACGAAGAAAAAGAAGGCACAGAAGACAAAGACGACACGTCCAAATCTGACAAATCTACCAAGAAAAAGAAGTCCAAGTCCAAAAAGGACAAGGACTCCGATTCAAGCAGCTCGGACAGCAGCTCTGAAGAAGAACGAAAGAAGCGCAGAAGAAAACGACGACACAGAAGAGACAGAGAAAATACTGGAAACAAAGGTACTAATAACATCTTGTCCGTGGAAAGTATTTCCCTCTCAGGTCTCTTAAACGCCATCGACGGCGTAGCATCCCACGAAGGACGCATTCTCATCATGACAACCAACAAACCCGAATCCCTCGACGAAGCACTCATCCGACCCGGCAGAGTCGACGTACAAGTTGGCTTCAAGAATGCCACCAGCGAACAAGCTACCGAGTTGTTCTATCGGATGTATGAGGTTTCTAAGAATAAGCCTGTTCCTATGGCCAAGGCGAATGGAAGTGCTGTTGTGGAGGTCAAGGATGAGGATGATGAGTTGAGGGTGACTGCGAATAAGTTTGGGGAACTTATTCCTGAGGATACGTTTAGTCCGGCTGAGATACAGGGTTTTCTGCTGAAGAGGAAGAAGTGTCCTAAGCAGGCTTTGCAGGATGCTGATGGATGGATTCAAGCTACTGTCAAGCAGAAGGAGTTGAAGTCCAAGGTTGTAACTGTGCAGTAGGGGATAAATTGGGGGTCCGGACTTGGTTCGCTCCTTATATATGAATTTGGAAAAGGGCCAATAGTTATATAGTCAATTGATCTCATATTTTTAAATAAATGCAATGGCGGTTTAATCGTTGATTGTGATGCTATGTCATAATTGACTGGAATGCTAAGGTGAGCTCGGTGTGGCTCGGTCAAGAGCTACGTCTCCACCCTGTGTCACTGTACCTCCCATTAATCCCACGTCAACACCAACATCGCGACAACACCACTTTCGACTCTCTCGATACCCAGTAGCTTCATCAGCTACAGAATGAACCAGCGACATCCATAATGAGCAACCAACTCCCCAACGCAACCCCAGACCCCTCCAACAAGGACGGCCTACGATACCCCAGCAATGGAAAGACCATCTACCACAGACCTCTTAATAGAACCAAGACAGCCGAGCTGAGCCAAGCTAGCTTTGCGTATCTGTTTGGTGAGATGGTTACGTATGCGCAGAGAAGAGTCAAGGGTATTCAAGAGTTGGAGCAACGGTATGTTGAAGTGCTCCTTATCGAGCGACAATGCTAATCGTCGCAGCCTTAACCTTCAAGGCCATTCCATCGGTCTAAAACTCCTCGATCTCCTGCTCTTCCGCGAACCAGTCCGCACACAAACCCGACCGCTAGGAATCATCCAACTGCTGCATTTTATCAAGCAAAATATCTGGCAACACCTCTTCAACCGTCAAGCAGACCGACTCGAGAAATCCGCCAACCCTGAAACACCAGACGAATACCACATCATCGATAACGAGCCCCTCGTGAACCAATACATTAGTGTGCCCAAGGAAATGAGCCAGTTGAACTGCGCTGCGTTTGTGGCGGGTGTTGTAGAGGGTGTTTGTGATGGAGCAGATTTCCCTGCTAGAGTTACGGCGCATACTGTTGCGGAGGGTGACATGTGGCCTGGCAAGACTGTCTTTCTCGTCAAGTTTAGACCAGAAGTACTCGAACGGGAGGGATTCTTGGGGAAGAATTAAATATCACGGCGGAGTTTGGAGTTTGGGATAAACCGGGCAATGTATGCCATTTATTTAATGAACCTTGTTCTGTACGAAGAAATGCCATCCCCAACGCCATGCTTAAACACTGTCCTTAACGAGGAAGAGTACTTCCAGAACCCTTGGGCTTCCCACCAGTTCCTATACTGGGACCCTTATTCATAAGTTCCGACAGACCCAAATCCTTCCAAGCAGGTTCCTTTGACTTTTGCGTCGCGCGCTGAATCCCAAACGCAGCATGTTGATCGGGCACAACATCATCTTCGTCTTCAGGATTGATGGGTTGATGGATGGCAGGAACGTAGATTTCGTCGTCGGGGAGTTTATCTTTGCAGAAATCCTCAAAGAGGTCTGCGTCGCGAGAGCGGTGCATGTGCACGAATGTGAAACTTGAATCTTTGTTCTGAACGTGTTAGTGAAACTTGGAAGGGGAGATGAGGATGTGTACCATTGTGTTGTTGTTGTTTGTTGATGGGAAGTTCGTTCCACTGCGGGACGGGAGGCGGGGTGTGGGGCCGATTGTGCTACAGGGTGAAGCTCACGAGTACCGAAGATGATGTCCCAAAGGTTCGGTAGTTGGGTTGAATTGAATTAAAGTAGTTACTAATTGAGCTTGTTGTTGGAGATACGCAATCAAGCTGCCTGACCGTGTTTTGTGGCTGATCTACCAAGTGATCAGTCGTGTTACAGATAATCCAGGCACTAAAATGTTATTTGTTACTGGCGGGGTGAATCTTTACTTTTTCATCAACACCGTTATCCAACATTCGCTATCACCCGCCTTGTTTCAAGCATAAGAGACGAAATCATTCAATCATCTGGTCATCTTAGGATATCTCAGGCCATCTCTTAGGCTATTTATTTCGTCTCTTAGGCTCTTAGAGTACTCATCATGGCTGCCTCAAGCCCCGCAACAGCTCCAAAGCTACCCCTCGATATCATTTACAACATCGGTCTAGTTTTAAGCAACAATACGCAAAGCGAAGTCGAAGAATATATCGATTCCGAGTTCGACCCAGCTAACAGGCCAAATCGAAGCGCTTTGCATCGTCTAACATACCTTTCCAAAGCTACCAAGGACCTTCTGGAACCTCTTCTCTATCGTTATTTCCAATGGACCACACCCCAAGACGTCGTCAACAGCTTTATCACCCTCATCCAAAGACCTGAAGTCAGGCCTCATGTGCAGTGCATCTCGTCATTTGCGGCAATCACCGGTCCAGGGGTACGAAAGAAGGAACTGCCTCTCTGCAAGAAGCTTTGGGCAAAGAGATGTCCTTCTGATAAGCCTGCTTTGATGAGGCTCCTCGACGAGGCTGGTCTGCACAAGCTTGCTTGGTCAGCTTGTATGCTCGAAAGAACGAAGCAGCGATTCATGTTCTCGCCTGATTTCAAGCATGATGGTATTCTAGAGCTCATGTTTGCAGCTATCCTGTTTCTCACGCCCAATGTTACCAACTTTGTCTGGCGCGACATGAACACCAACCCAAAGGCATTCATCCTGGACCACGTTATGGGCGATGCAGTCAAATCGTATCCCATTATGCCAAAGCTCCGATTCCTAAACACAGAAAAGTCAGCCTTTGTGGAGGCTAAGCAAGCACAGTTCTTTACTTCGCACATCAACCTATGGGATAATTTGCAGACCCTATATCTCAACGATATTGACTTGGACGTCGAGTTCATCGAGATGATCTGCAATGGCGATTTCAAGAAGAACAGACCTATCAAGGAACTCCGCATCCGATGTGTATCAGGGTCGGAGATACCAGGAAGTATGAGCTCGTTTGACCCGGACTTTGAGTTATCTTCCACCGAGCTGCTAGATGCCAATGATCCCGACAAGGACAAGGATAAGTTTGAGGGTGTTTTTCCTCACCTCGAATACCTCGAAGTCAGACTCGTTCATCATCAAGAACGTCACGAACAAGGCTCGCGCACCTTGAAAGCCTTCCTCCATGCCGTTGGTTGCCCAAAGGTCCTCAAGCTAGAAGGCCACCGCCTACCACGCGCTCAACTCACAACCGGCGTCATCCACGACCGTCTCGAACACCTCACAGTCCGCGAGCACAGCCGCGACGGCGGAACCCGCACAATGGAAAAAGACGTTCTAATCAAAGGCCTCAACTCATGGTGGGCAACAAGTTCTCATCTCGTACCGAACTTAAAGAGAATCGATTGGGACCACTACAAGCTCCAACGCGAGGATCTAGATGACGAAACGGTGTGGCAAATGACGGGAGAAGAAGAATGGGAAGATGACTCCAACGATGACTACGGCGATGACTACTACTCCGACGAACTGTTTGGGGATGATGAGGATCATATCGAACATTTGCACGATAACGTTTATTACAATCACACTACCGGCGAGGTGTTTCAGGATGGGTATGAGGAATTGATGGCGGCTTTGCAGCTGATGGAAGCAAATGGAGACCTCCCCCCAGGCTTTAGACCATAGAGAAGGAAATAGTCTGAGTGCTTGTCTAAACTAGCATAAGATGATCAGACTATTCCGTCTCATGTATGGTAGTTGGGATGAAGAGTTTAGATTAGATTTCTTAGAATACTGGAGATTATTTGATACCTGATCAATAGAGCGGCTGGACAGACTTTGCGATTAGCGATTGACATGACAAACGTACTGACTCGAATCCATCGTTCGTTAATTTGTATTGTATCGTATGGTGCACTCTACTCTTTACTGACACTAAACCATACGCGTCTGGAGCTGACTGTTCTCCTCACGCAGCCACTTCAACTGCTTGTCAAACTCCTTGTTAACCCACTCCCAATACCCAGTCCAATTGCTAGCGGCACCAGCATTACTAGCAACCGCTCCAGCATTGCCTGTAGTAGCCTTCATCTTCTCACCCAGCATCAACGTGACTCTCAAAATACTCTTGTTAGCCTCTTCCTGCTTCTCCACGTCCTGCTTGACGGCATTATCCTTCAATTTGACGGAAAGAACAGTTCTGTAAGCTTCTGCAATCGAGTTGAGTCGACGCGTTGTCTCGTCAGGGTCGATGGTGATGAGCTTGGTCACCATGAGGTTGCAGAGCTGACGAATATCGTTGTCATCTTTGAGGCCAGCGACGACACGGTCGTAAAAGTCGATGTTGTTGATGCGACTGAAGGCGGTTTCCATTAGAGCATACAGAGTTTCGTATGCGCTCTGTTAAAAGTGTTAGTTATTGACGTATACATTGACGGGATACAACGCACCTTTCGGACCTCGAGACCATCATCGACGGTATGCTTGAAAGGTCCCATCATGACTTCTCTAATGAGTTCCTTCTTGATCACCGACTCTTGCAAGACGTAAGGCATCAGCTTGCCCAAATGAGGCAGGATCATATCAGGTTTCGTTCGGGCAGCGGTGGTAAGTGTAGTCATAGCAAGTCGGCGAATATCCATATCGGAGTCTTGGAGGATGGTCAGAAGCATCGAAATAAGAACATCCCTGAGCATAGCATCCAAAACTTCGTCGCTTTCGGGGAGGGTGTATCGGACAGCTTGAACAGCCATTCCTCGAACGCCAAGGGACTGGTTCTCGAGAAGAGCCTAGACGGGTTAGCGGGGTACGATTGAGAATTCGATATACATACCTGAAGACGAGGAACGAATACTGCAGGGTCAAGAGTGACGAGTCTTCCGACACATTCAGCACAAACGACCTTGTTGTCAACGTTATCGGAAGCCTTGAGGAGCTCCTCCCAGATAGTCGGAGCATAGTTTCGCAGGTCAGTAGACTGCGCCGAGATTGACTGAAGAATTTCCTTGACAGATTGAATGAGAAGGTATTGAGTGTTGCCGCCCTTTTGCATGTTCTTCAAAATGACAGGCAGAAATTCGGGAACGTTGCCAGAACCGGCCTGACCAAGAGCAACAGCAGCAGACAGTGAAACCTTGTCGGGCTCATCGTGGAACTGGTCCAAGAAGAGGTCGGGCTTCAAAGTTGACTCAGTTCCGAGTCGCTTTCCAGCTTCACCCAAAACAGCCAGAGCAAGACTGACGCGAGCCTCATCACCGGTCTTGGCGCTTGTGTAGAGCTCCGTCACAAAGCTATCCAGCTTGACACCAACAGACTCACCACCAGTGACAAGTAGTGTTCCTATCACCTTACCCACGACTGGGGAGTCTCCAGCGACACTAACTCCTTGAAGCAACCCTGTCATGAGTTCTTGACCAGCACCGTTCTCGCCAATAGCGCTAACAAAGAGGAGTAACTGATCAAGAACGATACCTGCGTAATGTTGCTTGAGTAGGTCGGAAAGCGCAACGATCATGTCTTCGGTGACCACAAGTTCTGGATGTTCGGGTACCAACTTGGCGAGAATGATCAATGTTGGGCCAAGCAGATGTGTATCACTGTTAGTAATAATGGGCATCAAATCTGCAGCAATTCCCTTGATGGTATCAGGTTCAAGTTGTCCCTTGGTAGCGGGTGACAAGGCAAGGTTTCGGAGAGCGATGATACTGGATCCACGGAGGGCTCGGTTGGCCTTTCGCAGTTGAGCGGAAAGCTCCAAAGCGACATCTTGAATCCATTGCTTCTCGAGCTGACCTGGAGTCTTTGCATAGCGAGCAACGTTTTCAACCGCGCGAACTGCAGCCAGACGGGTGGTCTCGTTCTTAAGTCGCTCTTGGAGAATATCCAGAGCAGCCTTAACCTTGTCCGCGGACAACAGAGAAGGACCCTCGGAAGTGGAAGTTCGAGAGATCAAAACACCAAGAGCATGGATCGCACGTTGACGGACCTCGGCGTCTGCATCCTGAGCAGATGACCGGTTAGAAATCACCTCGTAAAGCTTATCCAGCTCAGCCTTGTACTTGGAGGCTGCGTTTCGTGATCGCGGGGGTGTGATCGTCTTGACGAGTTCCTCGACAGTGCGAATGGCCTCGCTTGAAATCTTGTAGTATCGGTTGTTGGCAGCGGAAGTAACACCATCAACAATCTTGGTGAGATATGGCTGCAGAATAGTAGATGAATGTGTCTTTGCAATGTCGCTAATAACACCCAAAGCAGTAATCCTAAGCGTGCTAGGGGTTGCTGTAGACGAACCAGCATGCGATGACAGGTTGGCGGAAACATGACCAGAACCACTAGGTTGGATGGCGTCGATAATGGGTCCAATGACTTGATCAAAGTATTCGGCCAATCCACCGTGCTGAACAGAAACAATATCATCAAGAAGACTGATGACTGCCTGCTTGGTGGGAATAGTCTTGCCCTTGAGCTGCTTGGTAATGGCCTTGATGATGGATGGTGTCAAGCGAGCCAAATCAGCTCGAGGGCCGCTAGGAGGAATCTTCTCTTGGGTGGGAGAGACAAGACCAGATCCTGACATGAATTGAGAAGCGGTAGCACCACCTCCACTGCTTTGGCGTCTTCGCTTCCGGCTGATGGGAATGCGAGATTCCATTTCGGGTTCAAAGTCTTCGAGAGAAAGATCAGGTGTATGGAGACCCTCACCTGTCTTGCGAACGAGGAGGGAAAGTGCTGAAATAACCTCAAGACGAACATTCTCCTCTCGCTCTGAAATGCGCTTAATAAGAGAGGGAGCAGTCTTGTTGTAGAGAATACCGTTCTCTAGTAGGTCACCACTTCCGCGTGTTGAGATGAGGATGTACATGGTCTTGGCGGCGCATCGTCGAACCTTCCAGCTGGCGTCGTCGTCATCGTCTTCGAAACCGTCGTCGTCGAACTCGTCATCTTCGTCCATCCCGTCATCTTCCTCTTCGTCCTCCATATCCTCGTCATCGTCGTCTGCATTATAGTTGGGGTCGTATTTGAGGAATCGAAGGCAGGCATCTATTGTGTCGTCTGTGAATGGTCGCATCTCTTGAGGGCATGAAGCCAAGAAAGCTTCGAGAGCCACAAGAGCAGCCTCACGAATCTCGTTGAAATCCTGGCCGAGATCGTCTCCATCGCTGAGTGCTTCCATATGCTCTTCGAGCTCTTCCTCACTAAGCGCCTTGAGAACGAGAGGAGCGGTAGAAGCAAGATGAGGTCCGAATCTTGAAGGAATCGATCTAGCCATACTGCCGAGGATAGAGATGTATAATCTTCTTGTGACGGGGCTGGTTTGCTTGGATAGGCCAGTCGTAATACGTCTGACGACCTCCTGCAGATGCTCGTCTGATAGATAAACAGCAAGCATAGAAATAGCAACAACAGCTCTCTTCTTGACAACTGATGTGCCCTTCTCGCTTTCCAAAAGTTGAATGACCACCTCCTGCATAGCCTCGACCTCGACCTGAACGAGCATAGGTCCGAAACATCGTACCACCTCGATCAACACATCAACAGCTTCGGCGTTGATGTCGCCTTCGTTTTGTAGGAGTCCTTCGGGAACAGGAGGCAGAGGAACCTTGGGGTTCTTGGGCACTTGTGTTCTGGGACCGGTGCCAATGAGTCGTGGAATCAGTACGCGGCTGATAGCGCTGTAGGCTTCCTGAACATCGTGTGCGGGTGGAATACCAGGTACGGGGCGAGGGAGAGCGATACTAACGTTTCTCAAAGTCATTGAAGGCACGGCGTTATCCACCGAGTTCTTAAGCTTCAGGCTCGATAACTTCCTGATCATGGGCGC
>JABKKP010000486.1:0-16509 GCA_013624355.1 Fusarium caatingaense
CACGTTGCCTTTGTTGATGTTGTAGTTGTTGAAAGATGTGTATATCAAGGGAGCCGGAGGCTGGCGTTGAGGTGGAGTTTCACCACCACAAACTTCACGTGACTTGACGAACAGCCGCGGTTCCATGCTAACTCAAAAACAATCAAATGAGCGTAAAACGTTATTTATCTTGTTCTGAGGGATCTGGCTGGTTCGCATTTGACATTCCGGCTGTATGTGTCTTCTGTTCCTGGACGGATGTCCCGATCAGGTTTTCGGCAAAAGTGGGGCTTCTCGAAGATCCAGGCCGGGATCAAGCGAGCCAATCAAACGACAGTATCTGCGGGCCACTCCCGTCCCCACAACCCGTAACCACGAGCAGTACCTTCCCATCGATCACAATTACTGCGAATAACTGTCAAATGACAGTTCGTGTGATCAAAAGTGTTGTTTTATTAAGTACGCATTAGATGTGTCACTAGCAGACCCCGAGTAGCAATTACTATGATGAATGGCGAGAGAATGAAACCTGTGCGCTAGTAGGCCCGTAAATGAGATAACTGAGCCTTCATTCATTCTAATAGGTATGTTGAGTCCGATCAGCAGTTACATGCGTCTCATAATTCACCGAGTGAATGCAATAAGGCGGTGCTAATGGGCTCACAGGCGTGATGGATTATTGAGATAAAGTAGTCTAAATGCTCGTCTAACATAGCATAAGGTTACTCAATTATTTTGTCTCTTAGGATCTCGGTGACGTATTCGGCTGGCCCTTGACCTGGGATTTCTATGCCCGCGCTATCACCCTCTCTCTCTACAAGAGAGCTTGTTGATTCAATACTATCAAATTTTCACATCTCCATGTTCTCTGTGGCTTTCGCCACCGCGGCCTCGGCCTTCTTGTCCTTCTTCGCTTTCGTGGTCTTCTTCTTGTTCTTCTTTACCCCCGAAGGGGCAGGAGCGGACTACAGATTGATAAGTTAGCAAAACGCTTCTAGTTGATACTGGTCAAGTGTTATCCACTATGGCAAGAACTTACAGAGGAGATGACACTGCCCGCAGGCAGGAGAAAGGAGCCACCGGACACAATCGTAACATTGTTTGCTAAGAGAAATTAATTTTTGATGTATAGGGTAGGTAGGTAGGACTTGCGGTTGTTGCGACAGACGCGGGCAGTGTGGTTGGCTTTACCGCAGATGGAACAAACGGCGCGGAATTTCTTTTCTTTCGCCTTCTTCTCTGAGGCCGGGGCCTCAGATGTGTCCCCGGCCTCACTGAATGGATCTTCAGGAGAGAGAAACTGTTCAGTGGCCTTGGTAAGTGCCGCTGTCTCCTTCCCGGTCTTCTCGGTCTTCGCAGTATTCTGCTTCTTCTTGGATCTCTCTACTCCACTGGGAGGACCCTAAATCCCAACAGGTTAGCAAGTGAGTTGATAGGATGTTGTTGGGGTAGTGGGAAACACGAACGATATGGGAGGTAGTCCTTTTCTCCCTTGAAGGTTGACGGATTCTTGTCGTTGTAGTGGCACGAACGGTGTGGAAGACATATTTGTTTTTGTTTGCCGGAGCCGTAAATGCGATGTGAAGTGAAAGAAATGCACATTGCTCGATCTGGCGGGTAGCGCGATGATATCGATGCCGACTCCTCCAAGGGAGGGAGGTCTTGGCGAAACGAAGCAACTTGGTAGCGCTTGAGATTCAGAGCTCAGAGTGTGCCCCGAAACTCTTGAACCGAAGAGGTTGTTTCATGCTGGAAGGAGCTGAGAACCTGGATAGGAAGAAACTGCTGTGGACGTTGTATTCGATGCTGGTAAAGTTGGTCAAGATGGGTCCTTCCTTCGGTAGGTAGTCAAGAAGGAAAGCAGCTCTCATGCTTCATGACCATCGTGCTTGCCACCATAAATCTCATCTGCTGCCCGCAGTGCCGCGCAGCTACCGCTGCCCACTTTCTGCACCGGCAAATTATAACATTAATTATTGCCCTGCAGCGTTTCTCTTCTAAACTCTTCTAAGAATTTTCCAAAACTCTGCAAAAGCTCTTCCTTCCTTCATCCCTTTGGGTATCTTCATCCCAATGAGCAACAACAATATTAAGAGACGGAGTTCATGAAGCTGGGAGCCTAGGTGAACAGCATCACCAGGGGAGTAATTTTCCGGTTTGTAAACCATTCTTCAATGTATGGACATCTGCTAACTCGATGATTTCTAGTGCGACAGCGTGGGCGTCAAGAAATCCAAGAAGAAGAAGAAAACGACGTCCAGAAAGGACACGGCGGCTTTCAGCAAGACCACTGACCACTCCCGCTTCTGAGGATCCAGCCAGTGAGGCCGGGACGCACTTGAGGCCCTGGCCTTAGACAACAAGCCTAAGAAGAAGTTTTGTACCGTTTGCTCCGTCTGCAAAAAGCCCAATCACACTGCTGCTGTCTGTCTTTATAATTGTAAGTCCTACCTGATCTTAAATACTACTTGGTCGGTATAAACTAGAAGTAATTGCTGACTTATTGGTGTGTAGTCCCCTGCAGGGGTCAATTAGAAGAAGAAGAAGAAGGGCAAAAAGGCCGCGAAGAAGACTGAGGCGGTCGCGGCCAAGGCCGCAGAGCGGATGGAGTAGTAGTCTTTTTTTCTAGTCTATTAAATCAACAACTCTGCCGGATTGTGTTGATTTGACCTGTATATTGGGGACTTACGCCTCAGAAAAACTCAGAAAAAAACAACCCTGCCTGCGCTCTACAAACTCTTTACCAACGCTGAGTGAAGCACATAAGTCCTCAGAAGACTCTAGATGTTGTGTCGATGTTTCGGCGGAGGAGTATTCAAAGTTGACGTTTCAAAAGTGTGTGGTGGTGATGCAAGAGTTAGGTGCGACGTGGAAGTAGATGTAAATAGATCCCTTTGGCTAATCCCATGCCCTCCGCACAGGCTGCTCCTTCTATCCTTCTTTCTCCTTTAGAAAAGAAATTCATTAGGGACATTGTCATAGTCTAGATGAAGGAAACTAGATTTCGAGAAAGTGAAACAGTAAAAATAAGCAGTCGATCTGAATCCATAACATCAGTTGAGTAAGACATGTGTTATAAACATCTGTGATATTATCTACCATGACATGTACCATGTTTACAACAATTGAAAATCCTCCTTATTATTCCCGACAAATGTTTTGGTTGACCTGCAGTAGCCAGGGACATGTCCCAAGATCGACAAACCCCACGTGCCTCTTCTCTTACAACAACTGGTGCGCCCCCACCCCACGTTCCTCCCCAACTCTCCACGTGCATCAGCCTCCCACCGTCGTTGGATCTACCAGATCGCCCAGATCTACCAGGATGAGGATCCCGTCTATCGAAATAACTCTATTCGTCACCGAGAGAAATGAGCCTCACGCGAGCGATTTACAGTTATCGTCTTGGCATGATTGAAACATGCTTAAAAGACGAGATGGAAGCCATGTAACTCCAATGTTCAGCAGCTTTCACCATGGTCGCTACATCTTCGCTTGTTCAGCTGGCTTTGTTGCCATGCCTTGTCATTGGATCTTCTATTGCGCCTAGGGCCAAGTCTTTTGACTATGATTCTCTTACTTTAAGAGAAGTCGGCGCTCGGAACACCCTTGTCAGTGTCCTTCTCTGTTCAGTTGAACACTTGCTAACATGTTCAGGACTGGCGTGTATGGCTTGAGAAAGACGGCCAGCCCATTTCCTTCTGGCACGATGTTCCTTTGTACCCTGAAAAGGGCAACAACCGCATCGTGAGCTACGTCGTTGAGATCCCTCGATGGACTGATGGGAAGATTGAGACTCGTCGCGATGAGCCTATGAGTACGACACCATCCATCACACTTGAAGTTCACGTTTCTGATTGATCGCAGATCCCATCTTTCACGACGATAAGAAGAAGAAGCCTCGCTTTGTGGAGAGCGTCTGGCCTCACAAGTCGTACCCTTTCCACTACGGATCCATCCCCCAAACATGGGAGAGCCCCAACTTTGACCACGACTTTACTGGATACCCTGGTGATAACGATCCCATTGATCTGTTTGACATCAGCGAGGTGTAAGTATTCTTCTTCGATTGAGCGACAAAGCTGATGTAGGAAAGTCCTGCGCATGTTGGCCAGGTCAAGTCTGTCAAGGTTCTTGGTGGCCTTGCTCTGAACGATGTGAGTTACGCGATTGAGGATGCATGAGCATGTCACTGATTTGATTAGGGTGGTGAGACTGACTGGAAGGTCATCGGCATCGACACCAAAGATCCTCTCGCCGCGCTCGTCGACAGTAAGTCCTCCAACTACCGTTCATTACTCATCTAATAACCTCAGCTGTCGCCGATCTCGAAAAGTACCGCCCCGGTCTGTCAAAGACCTTCTATAACTGGTTCACCGTACGTCAAATTCCCCGTCCCCGGTTAGGGTTTCAGAAGAACCGGTCGCCAAGAGCCTAAGAGACGAAATTTGGCTATCTTATGCTATCTTAGACTAGCATTTGGTTAACTTTATTTCGGTATCCCAAGCCTTGAAGGCTAACTTCTTTGTTATCCCTACCATCTTTTCGCCTCTTCTAACAATCCCAGTACTACAAAGTCCCCCGCGGCGACTCCGTCCTCGAGATCGTAGGAGGAGACTACCAAGACGCCAAGTTCATGGCCAAGACCATCAAGAGCAGCCACGGTGACTGGCAGGATCTTGTGCGCGGAAAGGTTGACTCCAATGAGATCAACTACAACCAGACCAGCAACAAGAAGTATAAGAGTTATGTCAAGAGTAAGGATGCGACAAAGAAGTTTGGACTTCCTGCTGAGTCAAAGGTTCTTCCTGCTGCGGAACGCCCGGAGAAGTACGATCTCTGGTACTACTTGGACGAGGACTTTGAGTTGATTGAGCTTGGCAAGCAATAAGCGCTGCAAGTGTTATTGATAGCTTGATGATAGTTGTCAAGAAGTTGTCTCTTGTCGAGACTAAGGATAAATACGACTTTCAACCAAACTGCACCGTCTCATAAGAACTCTTCGCCCTGATTGTCGGACCGTATTTAAACAACACCCAAGGAACCGGTAACAGCGCCAACGCAACAAACCCAAGCAGACTACTAGCCCAATCAATACCCAACTTCTCATACACTGCCGTCTGTTAGCTTCTTCCCGTCAACAACCCGAGAATGCACTTACTCTGAATAGTAAACAGCGGAAACACTCCCGCAAACCCATATCGCGCAAGACTATTCGCACTCGCAGCACTAGCAACAACATTCCCATGATACGTATCAGTGATATACTGCATCGTACTAACAAACACGCAGAGATTTCCCCACGCAAACACGATCATCGCGGCTGCGGGACTCGCCCACGACACGCCCGCTCGAGCTGTCCAGCCGAACCAGAAGAGTCCGATGGGAAGACCGATACTGCCGATCATGGAGGGATAAAGACGATGTTCCGGGGGAATTTGATGAGGAGGATACTTCCCCGCCTGTTTGCGATACAGGAATACGTCGCAGAGAATGACGGTGATGAGGCCTAGGATGCAACCGATGACGATGGAGAGAAACACCAGTCCTGACTCTTCGATGGAGAATTGGTAGACTCGTCCAAATGTATACGGCACAGCAGCGAAGAAACTAAACAGCGTTCCAAACTCCGCCGCGACATACAAACAAATGAATCCAGTAATCGGCTCGAAGAGCAGCATGCGAATAGGTCGAACAACAGCCACGAGTGCAAATATCCTAAGCCTCGCACTCAACGGCGGCGGCGCATCGACCTTGAGTCCCTTTCTCTTTGCGATTCGTCGCTTGATGACAGGATGAAAGGTCTCGTGTGCGAAAGCTGAGAATATCATCGCTAGGATGGAGAAGAAGACCAACGTCCACTGCGTCCAGCGCCATCCCTTCCGATTAACCACGAAGGATCCTATAACAGGTCTACATCGTCAGTTCCCACATCACACACTCTTGGTTCAAACAACTCACCCTAAGCCAGGACCTAGGAACGGCATGAGTATAAACACAGCCGAAACAGGCCCTCTATTCTTCGGCGTGAACGTCTCCGCTAACGTCCCCGGCGCAACAGCAAGAACAGGCGCCCAACAAAGTCCCGCCATGAAGCGCAAGAAGCACAACGCCCCAAAATTATGCGTAAAGCCAGCACCCACGGTAAACAGCGCACCAAGAGGAACACTCGCTACGTATATGGCGTAGCGACCGATAGTTTCTGACAAAGGACCGCCGATGATGGGTCCGAAGCCCAAGGCCAGGACGTACATTGTCAAGGGGAGGAGAGCTACTGTTGAGCTGATATTGAACTCGGCCATTAGGTCGTTGCGGGCTGGACTCATGATTGATGTGCCGATTGATCTGAGTTGTTAGAGGGGTTTCTGAGTAGAGAGGGGGACTTACGCGAGGATGGCGGAGGAGGAGAGCATTACTACCTGCAATGCCTTCTTCCAAGATGGCCAGTTGAAGGGATTCTCAGGGCTCGTATCCCAATCATCGGTATCTGGTCTTGCGATTTCCATGTCATGTTCCGTGGTGGAATCATTCCCCAGCTCGCCCGCGAGCTCGCCTTGATGTTTCTCAATATTATCCATAGTCGAATATGCATCAACTATATCATCACTCTTCAATTCAACGACCAAATGCGCATTATATCTATCACAATGGCTTATCAATACACTCTTGCGCCATACTTCAGCCGCAGTAGTCCACCGGTGTTTTGGAAGAGCGGCATTGTTGTCCCGCAGGAGTATTTATACAATTTGTCCGTGTGTTTTGGTGATTACTGATCGAGCTGCACCCCCAACCTGCGAATAGCTCGGGTTTAAGATTAATGATCATAAACGCGACTATCGTTCCTAGTAATTAAACCTTGTCCTTATTGTTAATTGAGATGATTATAAAGATGATCCGACTGCTCGTCTGGGCGAGTGACGGTGATAGCCTCGGCTTTCCCCGTGCGATCAGCCAAAGACCTTGGTGTTGAGTTCCTCGGTTACTGGACCTGGAGTCGCTGATTGATCCCATCATTCAGGATGTGCAGTATCATGCGATGCGACTTCGCATTTGGGTGCTATGTAGCTTAGAAATAGAACCGGAAATATTTATCTTGAGAGCCAGAGGCGCGAATGCCATCCACCAGGTAGCCATTCCAGGGTAGCATACCTAGTCTTGATGCCATACAAGATGAATCGTTTAACGTCATTTCCAAACGTACCTAACCAGGCAGGTAGCAGACGAACTGTCCTCCAAGGCTTAGGTTTATCATTCTTTGTCAAGTCTCGAGTATCTTACCCTATGCTTAGGGCCGGAGCAACAGTCCCCGAGATAAACCCGTGCTCATACACCGTACGGAGTTCCGATCGTCCATGATCACCATGCATGGCAAAGTCAGCCCTACGGATAGTCAGCTGCCATAAGAACGTCAGTCGTATGAACGAGTATTGGGCCTCCGTCAAAAAGTCATCCGTACGACGGCTACCTCCCAACATACCGCCATTCCCTGCCGTATGTTCATCAATCATCAGCATCAATGGAATCACATAAACCGCAATCACAAGGCATCACATGGCACACAGACAGATGTTAACATCAAAACTCATGTTATTCCCTATTACTCATAAACCGAGTCATGCTGAAATCCGAATGCATTACATAACGTCGCAACAAAGGACAAAATCCAAATGTCTCGGATTCAACGGAACCATAAAACACACTCCCAGAAACACCATAATGAAGAGGCCGGGAGAGTACAAATACCTCTCTCCTGGATGGTATAAGTTAAAGTACAAAGTTATTAAAAAAAAGATTTGTTTTTGTTTGTGTCCTCATGTCCGTTCTTTTCTAATTCTTCATTAAAGGGCATGCAGCATCGTTCGTTATCTTAGTCCGACCAGGCCATCACGTCTCGCTCAGAGATGAAGAACTTGGGCTTCTCGTCGATGAATTGCTTGTGGAACATCTCCAGCAAGTCACCGGGGACCTGCTGGCCGATGACGACCTTGATGTGGTCCTTCTTTCCGGTCCAGAGATGCTTGATAAACTTTCCGTCGCAGCCAGACTTGGACTCGGGGAAACCGTTGGCCTCGGTGCAAGGAAGATCCTTGATGTCCTTGGGGTAATCGTATCGGATGTAGGTACCGAAACCACCCTGGTCGGTAGGCTTTCCGGGGCGGTTCTTTCGGAACTCGACACAGTCGGGGTGCTTGCCACCCTCGTTGGGGCAGTCCTCCCACTCCTTGAGAATCTCAAAGGTCTTCTCGTTGTTCTGGAGAACGATGAAACCGGTGTTCAAGTAAACCTTCTCGAACTTGTCCATGTTGTTCTTGTGGTGGGGATCGTAAGCGAGAGCCAGAGAGTTGGTGTCGGGGTGGAGCTGCCAGTAGTTCATGAGCCACTCAAAAGGTAGGTCGAGATGGTGGAAGACGGCATCGGAGTCAAGGAAGATGCAGGCCTTGTGCTTCTTGAGGATCTTGGACAGAATCGGGGGCTTCTTCCACGAGTTGCGGCGGTCCTCAAAGGGGTCGGTGATGTCAACGTAGTAGTACTTGTAACCGTGGTTCTTGGCTGTGAGGGGTTAGCAACAGAAACTGACACAAATGGGGTTGTACGAACCGTAGAGCCAGTGGTTCAGGACACCAAGAGAAAGACCGTGAGTCTCGTCAGCGCGGTCCCAGCTCATCAACTTGTCGGAGAAGATTTGGCCGGGCTCGTTAAAAGGTCGGTTGTCAAGATCGATGATGCAAAGGTCCTCGCCAACAAGATCGGTCCACTTGGGGGCTCCGGGAAGCTCCATGGGGAAAGCGCCGAAAGGAGAGTATTTCTTGTCGGTGGGAGAAACCTTGGCCTTCATAATGTAGTTGAAGTAGTAATCGCCAAGCTCGGTGGAAGCGTTGGAAGGGTGGTCGGGCTTGGACATGGCATCGTGGGGAGTAGCAGGAGCAGCGGGTTGCGCAGGCTCAGTCTTCTCCTTATCGTCGTGGTGAGGCTGATCATGGGTGTCGCCAATGATGGAAGTCTCGGTATCGGTAGCGCTGTCGCATCGTTAGCAATCGTTTCGGCGATCTTTCAAAGAGGACAACTCACACATCAGTGGGAGGCTCCCAGGTGTCGAGATGGTTGTAGGCCAGGCTAACAAAAGCGACCAAAAAGATGACGGTGCCGGCCATTAGGACCGTCGACCGGTTCGTTCGCACTTGACCAAACATGATGGGCAAGTGATTCCTTTATTTTCCGTACGCGCGTATTATCTCAACGTGGAGGAGAAAATGTTCCTACAAATGAAGGGAATGAAAGGTGCCGACAAGGACACTAAGAAAACCAAACCCGAAGCTTGAATCGCCTGGGATAATAGAAAAAAGCGAACTATGGTATCTGTAATGAAGAAAAGACGAACGGTGAAGAGAAAAGAAGAGGAGGAGAAGGAAGTGGGAAGAAAAACAGGAACCAGGTTCTGATAAGGTCAGAAAAGGCGCAAGGGCAGGGGGTGGGCTTTGAGAATGGGATTTGCTGCTTTTAGGTGGGATGGATTAAATTAAATAAAAAGCGGACAGGGAGAGAGACAAGCAAGATCAATGGTGACGACGGAGATGGTCGGGGAAGGGGGGGAAAGGAAGACCAAGCGAGTTATGGAGGCGGGAAGAAGGAGGCCCGTGAGAGGAGATGCGGCCTGCAACTGCAAGATTGGACGGATGCAAGGTTGCATGGACTGGAGTGGACGGGCGACTTTCCATGGGCTTCCCGCTGTTGTTGTTAGTGCTAGCGTAGTGCTGGCCATCCACTGGCATGGGCTACGCTAAAATTGAATTAGGCGGCTTTAAACGCTTTTTTAGGGGCGGGCTTTGCACTTGAACCAAGGGAACTTGGCATGAGGCTTGGAGTAAAGTGGCGATATGCAATCAACAGCCAATGCCAAGTCATTTTTTGCCAAGTGAATCAGGGGGTAGAGACTACAGCGAGTTTCGTCTTTCTGGGCTTCTCCTTTTTGTTCTGTGCCTTCGAGGCAATTGTTAAGATCTGGTCTGGTCTTATTGCCAACCCCCTGAAAGAGTTTACCTGCCTACCTTATTCTAGGGAGTATCGGTAGTTTGACCAATAGGTAGAGTTCCTGTCAATCTTAGTAGACCAGATCTGGTAAGATAAAGTACCCCTTTATGTATATGCGTCATCTATCATAACTCAATTGATCCTCTACAGTACTCGATTTCATCTCACGTGGTACTTTGTCGTCTTGTCCTACAGACTTGAAAACCATCCTTCTCATTCACATCGCTCACCAATATACAGAGTAAATGTATCCCATATCTTCACCCCCTGCAGTCACATCTCGATCAGACATTGGATGGTCCTCCCTTTCGGGAAGCCACTTGGCACTTGCATGGTTCGGCCTTGATTGCGATGCGCCCATCCGACCAATCAAACAATAGCTTATCTGCAACGTTCTCGCTAGGCGGAAATTTGACTTGGCCTTTTTTTCTGCTTTAATTTGCAATCGAGGCCCAGATGGGAAAGGTACAGTAAGCTACAAACAATAAGCAGAGCAATTGAGTTGACCGAATTGAATTCCGACATGATGAGAGCAGACCCCTGAAAGATAACAGGAATTTAAGACGACTCCCTTTGACCAGAAGGCATTCACCCTGCTGAAGGGCTGAGACTGGAGAGACATTATCGAGTCCCTTGATATGCATGTCTGACATGCAATCCTGCAGACCCAGCACTGTACAGAGTAGCTCGTAGTGATCTCGGATCTCAAAATGTCAACTTCAATAGTCAAGGCTTGTCAAGCTTGACAATCAATAGTCCTGCCCGCACGGCCACGGCCTGTCAAATCTCCAGAAACCCAACAGACGACTCCACCAAGAAACTCGGCTCACCGTTAAGCTTCAATCGTGGGGAGATACGAGGCATTAGCAAACGAGTAATCATTCCCGACGGGTATAAATGTTTCAATCCCTTGATGTCTTAACAACACACGAAATACTCCGTACCGTACATTTCAGCCAGACATTCCGTGGAGGAAAATTGCTTGTTTACAATTTGGATCAACATTCTCTCAATTGCGATTCACATGGATGAAACCTGCCAAGCCGGTCAGCACTAGGCCGCTATCCGCTTGGCAAAGTCGTATCATGGCCCTTCAGCTGCTCTGACAAAACTCGTATAAGAAGGCCATCAGACCGTCTCTTCACGGGAGCTTCCTCGTCTGCGCCGCATTCTAAGAAGTTGATCATCTCCGGTCTTTCCGTCAGCCACAAGGCGTTGCCGGCACTCACTTCCACAATGTGGTCAGTGGCTTCCATCTGTTTTTAGCTACTGTGGCGGTGGCATAACCTGTAGTCAACTCTCACTTGTCAAAATATCTTCATCTCTACAAAAGATCCAGAGATTCATCCTCTTCCGTCACATCCACATGTAATTTAAGCCTCTCTCCGCCTTACAAGGAAGCCCTTCCTCCCGGAACTCTCAACGTTCCTTAACCGGGGTTTGTTTCCGATTAATTGGCCCATGCTCCCCGGCTCCGGAGAACAAAGCGACAAATTGAATTCTCTAATTAAACAAATGATGACGCTGAAAGCTCGCAAGAGTAGTCACAAAAATTCCCCTGAATCTTTTCCCGCTTATCTAGATTGATATTTGCATGGGCACTCGCTTATTGTTCTGCTTGCGCGTGCAATTACACGTCAATGAGGCGAATGTCAAAACGCGTAACGCATGTATCAGAGCTTCTATTTGCAATCCACAAATCATCTACAAATGAACCCATCGCTCAAACGCCTTGTGTATCCAACCGCTAATGACCCTGTGCAGAAATGCGTCGACACCAGTCTCGTCCATGCGCAACCTGGTAATTGCACAACTTCGTCTCCATCACGATACTAATAAGACCAGCAATAGAGATACCTCCACTGTCACTCACGGTAGTTGCTCCAAGACTGAATTCTCTATCTTCTGCGGGGACGTTCTCCATGATTTCGGCAAAACAATTGACGTAGACGCCTCCTCCTAGTAGACCTTCCCAAAAGACAATGATGAACACGACGTAGACTGATGGGAGGAAAAAGTACATCGCGTGTAATGTGAGGAGAATGAGGTTTGCGATTTGGAGCATGGAGGGGAGGTAGAGTTGATGGATGCGGATCCATGGGGTGGATGATCGTGAGATAAAGACACCGAGCTGGTAGAGGAATCCGTAGAATGGATAGAATGCTCGAAACTCGTCAAACGGTGATTCCTCAAGCGGAAACAATAGCGTAGGCGCAACTCCTTGGTTGATCGTATACTCGGCCACATACACGAGTAGCAACGGCATCATGTATGGCACAAACAACTTCTTCACCTTATTCAGTCGATCTCTCACAGTGAGCGTCTCTTGATGGTTTCGCGCAGAGTACGCAGTCGACGCAACAGAAGGACCAGGAGCCAAGAGCGCCGACGAGGCAGTCCCTTGACCCATATGATCCACATCTTCATCCTCGAGATCTGGAATCGCATCGTAGTCATTCTTTGTACCCTCTCTCAAAGGTCCAAGAGGCAACATCACAAAGAAACTGACAAACATAATCGCAGGAAAGCACGCGGAGATCAGCAAACTGCTACGCACGCTCAATCCCCACCAATCAGTAAACATCACGTATAGTCCAGCACCAACCAAGCCTGCGGCGCCAGTTCCTGAACCCCAGCCCGCGAGACTCATCGCTCCGTAGAAGTGTGTCAAGCCCAAGAAGCTGAGCTCACCGCCTCCGGCGCTTATGCTTGCGAGGACTACGCCGACGAGCTTGATCGCGACGGACTGGGTGCTTGGGGTCAAAGCGACCATGAGCATGCCGGCTGCGGACAGGGCGATGAATATGAGGATTCGTGTTCGGTAGGGTATTCGGTGGATGAAGTATGGAGCGATCAGTTTGGTCAGGAACGAGGGCACGACATCGGCGAGGAGGACGACTCCTTTTGGTAGGGAACCGACAAGGTCTTGGGCGGCGGAGAGGATAATCACGTAGAGGACATTGTTAATGAGGCCTAAATAAATGTCAGTCAAGTATCGATCAAGATCCACGATATGACATACCGAACAGCCAAAAGGCTACGATGACCTTGGTGTCATGATGACCCAGCAGAGCCGCAACTCGTGCCTTATATCCGGCCCAAGAAGATGACGGCGCGCCAGGCATAGGGAGTAGCCCAGAGGATGAAGGTGATAAGCCAGACATTTGGGCGGAAATTCAACGTGTTATTGTGATCGAAAACACAAGCACATTGCGCAGAAGTTGTTGTCGCGGTCGTGATGTTGCTGATAAGAAGACGTTGGAGTTTCATAAATTAGCGGCCGGGTCACGAGATAAGGCCGAGGCCTCATGACGTTGATCATGCTTAAGCTCCTGCGGGCTCTAGCGGGAACCACAGTGGGGGCCAAAACTCTCCGAACTATCACCATCAATCACTTTAAAAAGACAGAAACAACGTTTGTTGTGGTCATAAATCATGTCGGTTTCAATTACCAATATAATCGTACAGTAACCCGCTTAAATAATCCATTCACTCCGTTGCTTTCCTTTCAATTTTGAGTTCCATTTCCATTTAGTCGCCGCGAGCAGTCTCAATAGCGCTGTCAGGAGCGATGTTGCCCTGAGCGGAGCGGGGATCGGGGACGCTGTCCTCGGTGTAGTCAGCGCCCTTGAACTGAGAGCCGCCGGGGCCGGGAGGGTTGCGGCCGACGTTGGCGCGCATGGCATCCTGGCCCTGGGTAGCAAGGTCATCTTGAGCGCCGAGGCCGGAGGTCTGCTTGAAGCCAGCGTTGACAACATCGTTGTCGTTGTCGCCGCCGCGCTCTTGGTTGGCCTTCTCGAGCTTGTCGAGGGGACCGCCAGTGCCCTCGTAGAGCTCACCGGTGGCTTGTCTGTGAAGAGTAAGTTACTGTAGATAATAGAGAATGTGGGGTTCAACGTACCGGCCCTTGTCATCGGTGATACCACCCTCGGAAGGAGGAATGCGCTTGTTGTAGCCAGCGTTTGTGCTCAACTCATCGCCAAACTCGACGTGAGCGCTCTCGAACTTGTTCTCAACGTTGGGGTTGACACCAGCGTTCTCGACATCATTGGGTCGGGCGGCACCAGTCTTGGCCTGGTAGGTGTTGAGGTCCTTCTCGGCCTGCTTGGCGATCTGCTCGTAGTTGGAAGACATTTTGATTTGGTGATTGGGGTATAGAGTGAAAAGTCTTGTGTTTTTGTTGTAGATGAGATTGATTGCTTGTATGATGATGAGAATATTCTTCACTTTGACTTTGGGATCTCTATTATTTGTAGTGATAAAAGGTCACAGTGATGTCATTACTATGATTTCATCGAGGGTCTCGATGATTTCATCACGACGATTGAAATGTGGAACTCTCTACGCTCTGTCCCGCCAAAAGAACCCCATTTTGCGCAAAGTCAGAAGATCGTGGGCCTTGATGGAATTCTATTTCAGTGTGAATGGTGGTAGAAATCGAGATCTGCTGAGCTCACACGACAGAGTGCCTTGGCAGCCTGTGCGCGACCAGCCATCACGCCTTGGTTGAAATCCAGGAACCTGACTCGATCTCCGCAAAAAGAGGCTGTAGATTGACATCAGCAATTCAGGTACCACTGTAACTAGGTCGTTGTTGGGCAGAGCTGTGATGTTGTGGTGGAGGGTGACATGTCAGCCATCGATATAAAATTGTACAAGTGGAGTTTTGAAGCTATTCCCTGCAGAGCCTTCAAGTTACACTACGTGCATAGAACCAGACAGGGTATACTGCAGAAGAATATTCCAAGGCTTAGGCTATCCTAAAGTAGCTTGAGTGCTGATCTAATCTGGCATAACGTGTCTATCATTTTGTCGTTCAGATTCTTAACAGTCAACATATATTCTAACCTTGATGACTACATACAAGCACACGCGCAAAACGGATGTGTATCACTTATATACGTGCTGTTCTCTAACGGACCGCATCGATTATTGTGTAGCAATTGTTTTCGAGTCACATACGTGTTCACGATAGTTAGAGTTCAGTTGCTGTGAACGAGTATTGTTCGGACCTATTGAGTATGACCTACGTAGAAGATGTCAACTTTATTGCTGAGATCACCGAGAAGTCTCGGAAAACGTAAACTTAAGTGATATTCGTTGATATACTGTCATTGTTCTGTTGTGAGAAAGCTGTGCCTTCTCGTCAACGTCCGAACTCTGGCTATAGACAATCAGCTGATCGGAATGCCAGACTCCATCGCGAGAAAACTTGGTCTTCTTGGCCCGAACTTCTGAAATAACCCCATCTAAAGTGAGTAACATGTTGACAGAGTCCCACCGAAGTTGTGAGGTCTCTTGAAGCGCCGGGTGAGCTCCGGGCGCTGTTCATTATGTTTTGCTCGCCATCATGGTTGGTCGACTCATGAGTGTTTCCACCGGCTGTGGTGGTCTATGAGAGCTAGAAAGAACAAATGTCAGTCCCTAAGAGTTCTTTGTCTTTTAACTTTTGGTTATGAGATAGAACCTCAGTTTCACTGACATCGAATCAGCTACTCATTCCGTCCCTTATACTTTAGTCAGTCAAGTCTGAAGTCCTGAGCCAGTCATATGTCAAAATTTAAACTTTCATAAGAGTATTTCCAGAGAGCGGGATCGAAATTCCATACACGTACTTTTCTCGTAAACTATAAAGCAGTCTGACGGTCTGTTCTCTTTGTCACTTAACCAAAGGTTTGCCTTGCCGCCTGTTCTACGATCTATCACCCCTTTTCTCCCACTCTACTTGGTAACAGAAGATTTATCTTCCAAGACTTGCGACACTGAAAAACAGTAGCCTCAGTGCTGGAAAAAGCCGGCATAAGGTAGCTGAATCATTCCATCTCTTGTGTTCTCAGTAACTAATTATTCTGATAGATACGTCGCTCTATAATTCACCATGGATAACACTCCGCCACGTCGAAACGTTGGCACCCAGACTCTGTCACCGCCATGTCCAAACAAGCGCATCAAGTCCTTTGAACGAGCCGATTCGCCTCTGCGACAAGCCAGTTCGTCTGAGCAACGAGCCGATGTATCTCAGGAACAAGATGACGAGTTAGGAAGCTTTAATCGCTTCTCTCAACTACCTCCAGAGCTCCAAGATCAGATCTGGGAGCACGCTCTGGACATATCTATCCCAACTGCTCATTACGTTGACGTCGAATTAAAACGCGACGGCTGCTGGAAGATGCGACTACTGAGAATCACGAGAGAGTGCAAGGATTGCGATTCGAGTAAAGAACGCCCGAGTATTGAAGCAATTTATCCCGTTCGCCAGGCGTTAATGCAAACTTGTCGACGTTCATACGCGTTTGTCAAGGACGCCTCCAAACTCTGGGACAGGGATCGTCCAGGTACAGCGTTGCTGGAGAACGGTGAATCATATAGAGATAATCAGGAATGCAATCGCCCTTTTGAATCGGGTTCGCTGTCGCCCTGGATTGTTCGGATGGACAGAGTCGGATCACCTCTACCACCGAAACAACCTACGAAGAGGATTGATACATCCCAAGACCTCAT
>JABKKP010000487.1:0-28781 GCA_013624355.1 Fusarium caatingaense
CTTTATAAGCTAATATAAATATAAAAAGTATATTCTATTAGCTAGATTAAGTAGTTAATAGCTTAATAAGCTATATATAACTAAAGCTACCTTATACCTAAGCTATCTAATACCTAATAGCGATTTTAGTAGATTGGATCTATAGGGCTTGCTTAATCTAACGAGTTGCTACGGTATTGAACATTGTCTTGGTGGTAGGTGTACTCCCTGTATGTAGCGGGAAAACATTTCTCCCTGAATCGCTAAACCCGAGTTCCGAAACCCGGCTCATCGGCTCCCAAATTTCTCTGGATCTGCACCTCAAATCCGACAACCCCCCAATACCGAACAATGCGATCCAGTTTATCATGCGAACAGTGCAGGTAAGTGAATGAACCGACCAACTCAAGAACATCATATTCTGACATATCCTTGAAGAAGGGCCAAGGTAAAGTGTATTCACACTGGAACTGCACCTTGTTCAAGATGTGACAGGCTCGGAACATCTGGCTGCGAACTCTCAAGGCCGCAGGTTCGATCTGCTAAGAAAACCGCAAGAAGAATACAAAATGGATCGGCAGCTTCGACTCCGAGAGTAGACGAGACTTCGGTAATTTCGCATTCGTCGGTCTTCCAAAGTCCTGAGACACCTATACCTCCAAGACAAACAGTTCCATACAATGGAATTGAGAGTATGGACGAACACCTGTCGAATCTACCAATGGGTGTCATTCTGAAAGCGTTGAATATATTCACTTCCAAATTCCCGGAATTGAGGATACTTCAGGCGTCGGCCTTCATGAAAGAGTATCAGACAGTTCGAACAAAGGAAGGTAAAGCACTGCTTGCTACAACTCTTGCTATCACGAGGAAGCAATGCTCTATCGTTACCGGAGACTGGCTTCGGAGCTTGAGGAGTAGTGAAGCGTATGCGATTTATGCTTGGAGTACATTGGCAGATGCTATTCTACAACCGGCAAAGGTCCAAGTTGTACAGGCTCTGTTGATTCTGACGTTGTATGAATGGGGTGTACGCGAGTATCATAAAGCATGGATGCACTGCGGTAAGCAACTCACATCCCGACATACACATTCACTAATTACTTTAGGAATGGCAATCCGCATCATGCAATCCCTTCACAGCTCTCGCATAAGTCCCCATCCACTCGACGTCTCACAAAGTCACGACCCAGACACCATGGCCATAGCCGTCGAATCTCGCACATACTGGGCGTGCTTCATAATGGACTGCACCATCAACTCAGGGACATACAACCCCCGCATGCTCCCCATGTCCGAAATGCAAAAGCTCAAAGTCCCCCGACCACTCAATTACACCGACTTCTCTTTCGGTACTTCCCTGGGAGACACGTCGGGTCTTGCTGAGGGATTCGAGTCCATAGCGCTGGGCTTTGATATTTACGCCCAGGCTATGTCTTTTGTGTTTAATAATGGACGTTGTGCACCGGGGATGTGTGCCGCTGAGAATTGTCCTTGGGTGCCGGGTTCGCCTTGGCATCAGTGTAGGGCAAGATTGGAGGAGTGGAGGAAGGGGCAGCACGAGAGACTTTGGTATCCGGAGCAAAGCGTTGTCGTGCATATGACGTTGGGGCATGGTGAGTCCTTCATTTACCTCAACATGCTCTACTATCTCAGGTAAGGCTCCGCCGATACCATCGAGTACTTATACTGACGATTGCACAGCACAATCATGCTTCATAGGGAATACTTTCCCTTTTTACCGAAAGCCGACATGACACCTCGAGGTCCCGTTGATCCTCCCCTCCTCGAAGCAGAGGCGCCACCAGGTTGGTGGGACAAAAGCGCCAGACAGCTCTTCAACGCAGCGGAACAAATCACCTGCTTACTTCAAGAAGCATCGGAGTGCGGCATCCCACTCATGACGCCTTTTTCTGGATTCTGTGCTTTCACAGCATGCTTTCTGAATCTCTACGTATTCCGATTTCCTAGGATGAATCTCGGTCGGAGTACAAGAGCTGAACAGCTCATGAATTGGGGATTGGAGTATCTGGAAGAGTTCCAAAATGCGTGGGAACTCGCTGGAGGTTGGGTACGTTCAACCCACATAGTCGAGATAACAGGCTGGGAACTAACAAGAGCAGATCAAAACCATCCAAAACTCATCACTACTATACAAGCGAGCCACAGAGGACGAAGGTCGCTACCGCGGCCGCTCAAGAGCCGACTTTGAAGCCTTACACCAGTCAATTCACGAATATCGAATCGTTGATAGATCAGACCAGCATTTACAACAAATCAGTCATGCAGATAGACAGAGAGAAGATGGAAATGAAAGTTCGGTGGCTGCGCAAAGCCAAGCTCTGGGTCTGGGTACACCTGTTGCTGTGCCAGATCCATTTCCGAATTGGTGGTCTATGTTGCAGGAGGTTGAGTTTACGGATGTTGGCAATTTGTGGAATGGGATGCGTGAGATGTAGACTTTTTAGGGTATGGTCAAGATTTGAGTTTATACGGACGTTAAACGGCAACTCCAGAGTCATAGACATTAGACTCAAGCCGCATGTTGACGCGCCAAGTATAAATTATTATCGTATCTCAACTTCGCAGCGGAAAGAGACTACGTGACAATGATAACCTCTCAGGGGGAGTTAAAATTGCAGTGAAGATATCGCGGATTGGTTTGCGCCAGTTTGTAGCCCCGCTATTTTTCTTGATTCAGTCTGCTTGTTGGCTCTGCTCAACGAATAGGACTAATTGCTTGTGAAGTTTGCTGACACGAGCCGCATACAGATGCGAGGTACGCGACCTAAGTTCCGTGAAATGCAAGGATGATTCAGCGAAGAAGTGCAGCGCTACCATCCTGATTTGATTTGCTATAGGTACATTTCTTATGTACCCTGGTGCGCATGAATTATTTCTCCGAAGTGAATCAAAACACTTGTTTGAACCCAACTTATTAGCCAGGTCGATGAGATATATCTAAACACTGGAGACCAAACACAGATGCTACGTCGGATGGTAGCCGAAACCTTGTGCATCTAAATCTGTCTTGCGTCTCACAAGGAACCCCATGTTTATAAACGTCGCTTACCTCCGCTGCATTGATATCTCTAACCAACAGCCATAAGAGAATCCACTCAGTTTAAACATTGACAAGGTCCTCAAACTCAATGCCTCGGCTTCGGTTATCCTAACCGGTAGACCGACCGCCCCCTCAGTTCATTCCCCTGCTTGATCAATTCCTTCTCAGGGCTCAATATAAAGCGGAGGCTGCAGGGTATAGAGACGGAAGCGGATCCGCTGAAGATACGGGGACTCGGACACTTAACCCTGGTCCTTGTCTTGGCCGGATGACGATCTTCCGCGGATCCGGTATCCACTTCAAGTTCAAAGAGGTTCATGAAGAATTTGCATTACATTATTACATTCAGTATAGATAAGAAAACAAGTCTTTCCCATATCACAATCAAGGATCCCTTGTCTTGTACCCCCAATCGTGCACCGTAGGACCCTTGGTCACTTCACCAAGATTCGCATCATCGAAAGCCTCAGACTGCACGCTAATCTCCTGCGCCACAACAATCCCCTTGCCGTTCCCACTACTTGTGCCAGGTAGGATGTGCTCGTCGCTGGCCCATGCAGAAGTTTGCGGCATTGTAGTTAGAGGATGGCCTGTGTTTGTGTCGTTTTTTGTTCTGCGGCTGGATTTGAAGCGGCTTCCTCCTTCGTTGCTTCGGAGTTGGTGGCTTTGTGATGCGGATTTTGTTCCGCGGGAGAATAACACGCTGAGACCGATGAAGTTGGCGCCTTTGCGGATTAGAGGTTGGATAATGGGGAGATTGGTTACGATGATTGCGACAAATGTCTCGCGACAGGCCCAGGAGCTACCGGATACGGCGCCTTCAGGTCCAGCCTAAATAGTTTGTTAGTCAATCGTCCATGTATAGGTAAGATTAGTTGTGCGTACTGTGAGGATTGTGACGGCTCGAATTGTGCCGGCCATCATGATGAACAGAGCGCCGCTGAATAGAAGCATGAGCGTGAGTCTGCGTCGCAAGCTGATGTTGACGCCCCAGAGTAGCTGCATAATTGTTAGCATCCCATTGCGACATTGTTGATCAGTCTACTTACAGGTAATGGGATAGAAAGCAGGTAGATATCCGTCAAGATGTTGGGAATGACAACGACCAGAACATAAGCCGGCGACTTGGTCGGTTGACAGATCAATCCCGGGTCAGGCGTAACCTGCCAGAAGTGATTGAATGGCTGGCACGACAATAGAATCGTAAGGGCGACAACACCATAAGTAATTCCGAGGATGACATATGCGACTATGACACGCATTCTTAGATGCGACAAGCCCGAGCTACAGGAGTCAGTATGAGCCACCAGAATAAGGCAAAGTAACATACGTAAGGCGACCGTAAAAAGCAGTGACGCAAAACTTGAGTGACCAAAGAATGCAAGCATAAAAGGACCAGCCTATGACCTGAATCTTGGATCCCCATACTCGATTGTAATGTTCTTCGCTGTTGACGTCGATGTCGGCGCGTTGTTCGTCGGTCATGTAACTGTTCGTCAAGCCCTGGAATTTGGCGCCGACTAGATACGCTGCTATCGTCTCGGCTGTGAAGAGGAGCTATGTCATGGTCAGTAGGTGGCCCTGGAGTCAAAGATAGTTGAGATGGGAACTTACACCGGTAAATGGCATCAGATAATCGTCCAATTGCCATCCTGCAACTCCAACCTGTCGCCATCTCACGCCAATGCGGACAAAGATGGTGACCAAGCCCAGAGAGAGCAGGATGAACTGTTCTGCAATAGCATCCATCTTGAACAACTCAACTTACGAAAACAAAAAGAAAGTAAAGATGAAAAGAATCTAGATGCGACAGATCCATGGGGAATAAATACGGGTACAAGCATCAAGTTTAATTTTATTCAAGAACCGTCGTTCGGGACTTGCCTTCTAAGAACGGGTCCATATACCGAGACATTAAGTGTGTGCTTTGACAGCGACGTTACCTTCCCTTCAGCCGTCACGAAGATCTGGCGTCGCAGAAGGGCCCTAGAAGAAACCAGTCAAGCCACTCATTGTTGACAGGTGCTGACACTTGGGTATCACCACAGGTGAGATCCCTGTCACCACGAGTCAACCGTCGACAGTTCCTTAGTCGTGCGGCCAAGAGCAGGATGTGGCGGCTCAAAATGGAGCGCAGTTCATGAGATCGACAATAAAAAGAACATTTTACACGAACATGTCGCCTCCACTGCGTATAGTAGTCTTAGGGTGACACTCCATCTCCTGCAGATCTTGCTGCTCAGTTAAGGATATGATCAGCTTCTGTAGATTATGCAATCTTCAGGGGAAGAAGGTGCATTAACTAGTGGGAACAGTGGTAAGTCAACGGAGAATTAGAGACTCTGCCGCGCTGAGCGTTGGACTAATGGCTCTAAACTCGCAATGGAAATATGCTCCGGTGTTAAGACGGGGTTTAGTGGGTACTGGCCGGTCACAAGTATCTGCATTATTCAAGGACATACCCAGTTGTTATGCTACTGCGATGCAACAATCGCGTATCAATTCGGTGCATTATCTGATGCATCATTCTGTTGGTACGATGGTTCATGATCCTTTCGGCACATGGCAACCGGCAATCGGATTTATGACATGATGAGCCGAGACATGAGAAATGAGAAAGCAAAAAAGACACGCGTGGAAACAAACATGATTTGCATTCAAAGATCCCAGCCTCTATAACCCCGGTGCAGGTAAAGGGGGGCCACTTCCGCGGAACCTAAGACATCCCTGTACCTCAGCGGGGTCTCTTCTCGGCAGCGGCCATCACTTTAGAGTGAGCTGGAGTCTCAGTCAGCACAACTATCGTAGGGCGTAGACAGATCCGGTACATAATCTTCGAGAATGCATCCATGTAAGAGCCCGCTTACTGAATCAACGACAAAACACAGGAGTTAATAAGCGTATGACATTTTTTAACTACATAACCTTCTCCGTAATGCAGCGGAGTAGGATCGACAGGAACCCTTGAAACTCGTCTAAGTTAATACCCGCCTTTTAACAATGCGCTGTTCTTAATCCCCGCTTACGACCAACGTACCGTATGATTCTCTGCATCAAACTGTACTCCTAATGCTTCATGCTTTGCCTGTTACAGTATGAAGACGTTACACTAGGATAAGGCGCCCTAGTCTACGACGCCCTACCCAGCCCAGTTAATGGAGAGGGGAAACCAAGACGACGAGCATTAATTGCGTGGCACTTGTCACACTCATCAGTAGAGCTAACCTGTATATAACGCCTCGTATAACCCATTTCCCCTCATTATCAATTCTCTCCCGTCTCAATTACTCATTGCTGGTCGATCAAAAGTAATCTCATCACGCCTCATAAACTGAATCGCTCAAACCCTCACCATCCAATCAACCATTCTTTCCCTATCAGATCTGCAAACATGGCTTCTTCAACATATGACTTTATTGTCGTAGGAGGTACGTCTTTCATTCCAGCAGGCGTCCGTTCGCTCGGCCGCACTATGACTCGGAAAACCGCGCTATCGAATGATCTTCACCACTAAAATCCCACAACCACTAATAACATACACTAACGTCATTTCCAGGTGGCCCCGCCGGTAGTTCCGTCGCAGCAGGTCTCTCCTCAGCAGGCAAAAAGCCCAGTGTTCTGCTCCTTGAAGCAGGTGGCACAAACGCGGACCGCAACCTCCGCGTCGACGGTCAACGATGGTTGACTTTCATGAACAAGGACATGAACTGGGGCTACAAGACGACGCCCCAGGAACACGCCGATAGCCGTGAATTGGATTATTCACGTGGTAAAGGACTAGGTGGTTCGAGTGCGATCAACTTTGGTGTTTACAGTGTTGGTGCGAGAGATGATTATGAAGAGTGGGCGAGGATTGTAGGTGATGATACATTCACCTGGGATAAGATCCAGAAGCGGTATAAGAGTCTTGAGACATTCCATGGGGCTTTGCCGGAGGGTATTGATAAGAAGTATGCTGCGCCTAAGAATGAAGATCATGGAAACCAAGGAAAGCTTCATGTTGGGTATGCTGCTGAGTGGGAGAAGGATCTTCCTCCAGTGCTGGATCTTTTCGAGGATGCTGGGTTCCCGTTGAACCCTGATCATAACTCTGGAAACCCTCTTGGAATGTCGGTTTTGATCAACTCGAGTTACAAAGGACGACGATCTACTGCGAATGATCTATTGGAGCCCAAGCCTGAGAACTTGACTGTTTTGACAGATTCTTCTGTTCAGAGAGTTATTCTTGAAGGTAACAAGGCAGTCGGTGTTGAAGTCGGTGACAAGAAGTGTAAGTTCTCACAGTACTGGACGCTTAGGGAGTTCACAATTAATATCAATAGACTACGCTTCCAAAGAAGTTATCCTCTCAGCAGGAGCCCTCAACACCCCCAGCATCCTAATGCACTCAGGTATCGGTCCTGTGTCCCAACTCTCTCGATTCAACATCCCCGTCGTCAAAGACGTCCCCCGCATCGGCCAAGGTTTGAGGGATCACATGTTCACTCCGCTAGTCTACACCCGCAAAGAAGGCGACACAGCCCGCAAGCCCTTCTACGGCGACCAAAAAGCCATGGACGAAGCACTCCAGCAATGGCGCCAGGACGGTACAGGCCCTTGGACCAAGTTCGCCTGTGAGCTTGGTATTGGCTGGTTTAAGCTTGATAAGCTTGTCAAGTCCGAAGAGTTCAAGGCTTTGCCGGAACAGGAGAAGGAGTATCTCATGAAAGAGACTGTGCCGCATTATGAGATTTTGACGCACTTTCCTATTCATTGGTTTATTCCTCAGTTCCCGGACTGTAACCTGAACTACTCTTGCATTCTGGTCTTTTACTACAACTCGCAGAGTCAAGGTGAAGTCACACTTCAATCCTCCGATCCCAACGTCCCTCTCAAATTCGACCCCAAATTCCTCTCCACACCCTTCGACCGTCGCGCAGCCATCGAATCCCTCCGCGATGCATTCCGTCTCGTCAAGCACGAAAACTACGTCAAGAACAACGTGGACACGATGGTCGGACCAGTGGGCGATTCCGACGAGGAGCTTCTTGCGCATTGGCGAGCTACCATTTCATCCAGCTGGCATATGTGCGGTACTACCAAGATGGGCAAGAAGGATGATCCCGAGGCTGTGGTTGATAGCGACTTCAAGGTCATTGGTTTTGAGGGTCTGCGTGTGGCGGATATGGGCGTTGTGCCTGTTTTGGCTAGTTGTCATATTCAGTCTGTTGCTTATGTGACGGGTATGACTGCTGCGGAGAAGTTGATTGCTGAGTATGATCTTTGAGGGATGAGTTAGACAGCATAGCGTAGCTTGTTTGTTGTTAGAAATTTTATGTTGTATTTCTCAAAGCTAGAATAACGACACCATCTGATTATGCATAATGAGTGAAACCCGATGCCTACTTTCAGTTCAAGACTGGCACTATTGAGTGCCATACTTCCTCTCTTCGAATTCCCTCAGCCTATCCTCGTCGAAAACACCATCAACCTCCATACTCTCCTGGGCATCCTGCAAAAACCCTTCAACATGCTCCCAGCTCACAAAAGCAGGAACAAAATCAATCTCAATCTCAATCTCCGGCCACGCCTCCCTCAATTCCAAAAAGTATTCCTTCCACCTCAGTGCAATTAGAACATTGAAACACTCAAAGAACTTAAACTCAATGACCTTAACATTCGGTAGTTCAGGTCGTAGCGAGATCAGCTCATCAATAAGTTTCTTAGCTAGCGGTTCAGGATTATCGAATCCACAGAATTTATATATCCAGTCGTCGGCTGATTTTCCGTCGGCGATGTTAATATGAGCCAGCGGGGAGTAGCTGAAAACAAAGCGTGATGTGCCGATGATGACTCTGTTAGAGCGCTGTTTCATCAATCGTGAGCACTGGCGGACGACTGGTGCGAACCTTGTCTCTTTGAGTTCGTATTCGCTTGGGTTGAGCACTGGAATGACTATGGCGTGATCTCTGTAGAGCACGTGTTGGACGTCTTTGGAGATGGCTTCGTTGAGGAACAGAAGAGGGGCATTTTTGAGGTTGTAGGCTGTATTCAAGACTGTGGCGTCCGTAGCTGGGATCTCTGGGATGGAATAGGAATATATCATGTCTCGGACCTCCCTAGGGAAGACTGAGAATGGGTTGTCTGCGTCCATGGTGGAAATGGGTTGGATTGGTGTTGAGGTATAAATTGAAGTGGAGTCGTCTGGAGTCTTGATATACCCGGTACCGCTGGATGATCTGATATGGGCTAACCTTCTGCCTGGAATAACAACACAGGTTCCGAGGATAAATGAGCCAATCAACAGCCCCGGTTAGAAGTATTAAATGTGATCAAACCCACTAGGTGGGCATTAAAATAACTATACTCTAAACCTTTGGCTACTAGAATCAAATAGCCTAGACGCTGATCGAAATACGTGTAGGATAACTAAACTATCTTATCTGTTATGCTTATACTGGCCAATCCTTCCACCATCCTACTGACCTACTGAAACCAAGCAGGTAAGTGCTGCCATAGAAACTCCTAGATAACCTTTCAACGATTTATTCTTCGCCCCTGGTGCAGCTGCCTATACACAAGTATTTATGGGCAAAAGGCAAGCAGCTTTTGAATGCAAATTTGACCTTGGCCGAAGGGTTGTTGTTTCCGCGTGAGCTCTTGATGTCTCTTGAGGAACGAAAAACGTGGCTTGCTGCACGTGGAACCGTATTGACACCCGCTGGAGGATTATTTTTACCACATAAGCTGTTGTTTTTCCTGAAGGAATGAAGAATGTGGCTTGCCGCGAACGCCGCAAACACATTTAGCAACACCAGTCGGAACATTGGCGGAAACAAGGGCCGGAGTTCGGCTGAAAATAGGTATCCTGGAATGGCCCTGTTAGTGGCTTGCTGCACTGCAATTTTAACCCCTCCCCACCCTACTTCAGTCACGTTGATGAAGACAACTTGTGAAAGGTGAATCAGTTATCGGTTAAGTGTAGGTTAATAAAACACAACAAAATACACATTTAGCTACTTTAAGCACCAACAGTGACCTTGGCGGCAAAGGGATAGTCTACGTATCCAGCAGAGTCGCTTGTATAGTAAGTGTTTCTCTCACCTCGATTGAGGCCCAGCCCATGCTGCAACTTCAACACCAGATCAGGGTTCGCCACGAAATCTCTCCCAAACATGATCATAATTTCCTTCTCTGGATGTTCGACGTCCACCAAGACTTTCGCACCATCTGGCTTGAACCCACCAGCAATGAGCAAAGGTCTCTTCCAAAGATCATAAGCAAAGTCGAGTTTTTCCTGACCGTTGTTGATATCGTCTGTGCTACCGCAGATACGCGACTCGACCAGGTGGAGATAGGCGATGTTGAGATTTCTTGCTTTGTTGATGATGTCGCTGAATTGAGGAATCGGGTCTTCCATGCGCATGCCTTGAAAAGTACTCCATGGACTGAGACGGAGGCCGACACGTTCGGGACCAATGGCTGCGGCGACGCGTGTCATGATTTCGCTGAGCATGCGTGATCTGTTGTCGATGCTTCCGCCAAATTCATCTTCGCGATGGTTGCTGACATCCTGAAGGAATTGGTCAAGAAGATATCCATTTGCGCCATGGATCTCAACTCCATCGAAACCAGCAGCCACTGCATTATTTGCGGCAGACTCAAAAGCCTCGATCATGTCATGAATTTCCGTCAGAGTCATAGCTCTAGGCTGAGCACCCCCTTCGAATAAGACCGGGCTCGGCGCAATGATATCAATTACCTCCTCTTTCGCAACTTCAGCAGTAGCAGCTCGACCCATTGCGAAGAGCTGTACGAAAACAAAGCTGCCTTTGCTGTGTACCTCATCGGTGATGACCTTCCAGGCATTGACTTGCTCCTGGTTCCAGATTCCAGGTGTTCTGGCAAAGCCACCACCTGCAGCAGGTGAGACGAGAGTGCCTTCAGTTATGATCAGAGTTCCGGGTACGGATGCGCGTTGACTGTAGTACTCCTTCATCAGGGCGTTGGGAATACGGTCCACGGTTGCTCGGAGGCGAGTCATGGGAGCCATGCCGATGCGATGTTGGACTTGGATGTTGCCAATTTTCATTGGCTTGAAAAGGCGTGAGTCGGTCATGGTAGATGTGTAGTTGAAGCGGTATAGAATTATGTTGTTGAGTGGTGATAATAGTGATTGCGGCCAGACGTTCCCAATGAGCTATCTTGACTCTTTATACTCGAATTTTGATGACAAACTGACCTGCTATTATGATGATTAGAAATACAACAAAGACTTTGTTCATCCATCGTGAGCTTGCAATTACTTTCGCTGGTGTATGATGCTATCTTCTTCTTCATTCAGTAATGAGATACTTCCCAAAGAGGAAATGAGATTTTTCTGATCTGGGACTAGCTGATCCTGCAGTCCCGCGCTTACGGAAAAAGCCGAAGTTGTGATTTCTCAGCAGAACCTGGGTGAGATTATGGGCCGGCGTCATCTCACCGGTTCTACTCTTGTCAGCTCCTTCAGTGGACTTGTTGAGATATACACCACATGACTGTGGGTTTGAATACAGATTCTTCCCTGGCGAAAGTGAGTTTTGTACAAAAAATGTCAATTATCTTTACAAGACTTGATGAGTTCTGACTTTCTAGTGGCGCAATTCCAATTCATAACTGTCAAAGACCCCAACGACAATGACAAGGCTGCGAAACGCCTGGCTCGTTCACATGCCGTCAAACAAGCGTTGCAGAATAAACGGAAACTTCAGAAAGCTTCTATGCAGAACTTTTGTATCCAGGATGGGAAGAACTCACAAAGGCCTATGCAGAAGGGACAACATGACGGACGTCAAGCTTCACCTCTCGTCATAGTGGGCGCAGGTACTCTAGATCCTTTCGACAGCCTTCCAATCAAAGGCACGAGATTACAGTATCTACTCACCAATCGTAAGCATTTCTCTTACAGGATCCATCCCAACACAAGCTAAGACCCTCAGACCAAGCCAGACAGGCCCCAGAGCCAGTCTTCAGTATCTCTCAAGACCTCGACTTTCAAAGGTTCCAGTCCGTCTTTCGAGCTGGCCTCGTCGATCCTGCCTTGACGAATGCAGTCATGCTTTCATTGACCTTTGCAGCTAGTGGAGGTGTCTTGAACAACGAATCGCTCGTTTATCGAGGCCAGGCGATTCATCATATCCGCGAGACAATGAACAAACCTGTGTCGGAGTCGACTATTGGTGCGATATTACTTCTTGTGGGAGTTGAGGTAAGATATCAGGTTCTGCATGGACTTTGACTGACCTAAACCAGGCAAGACTTGGAACAACATCTCAAGTTCAGCTACATATGGGGGCTGTGCAACTTCTACTCACAGCGTGTAAAAAGTCAGGTATCCGTTTAACCGAAGGAATCAAACGCGCAATATTCTGGTAAGCACTTCAATATCGCCCAGTCTCTGACTAACAATTGTTAGGCAAGACCTGAACTGTTCTATCTTGGTAGGGTCGAAACGCATTGTCGACCATACGAGCTTTACCGAGCTCGAGTGGAAACGAGAGTCTGTATCTCGGGATCTTTTCCAGCTACCACCTGGCCTACAAATCCGGTCTTATCTGTTCACCGACGGGTTCATCGAAGTTCTAGAGGATATCTACGCCCTTGAGCGCATTCGCGACGATTATCGACCAGCTGACTGTGTAGTGTCGGGTTTGTTCATCAACCGTCATATAGCGTCGATACAATCCCGTTTAGAAGCGCTTCCGAAGCTAACGCCAGTTGAGAGGTGTTGCTATCTCGGGGCATATCTGTGCTCCGTCATGCTGTGCTGTACGATATGGTGTGCTTTGGTAATTCCTGTGAGTTTCTGGCCAGTTCTTCTCGGTACATCTGCTGATCTTCTAGGCCAATATTTCTACCAAGTTACTTCATGAACTTCAAGAGTCGTATGAAGATCCAGTTTGGAATGAGCATGCAGATCTTCTGTTGTGGCTTATCTACATGGGTGGTGCGTTCTCCCCGGCAGGACCTGTACGCTCAAGCTACATTGCGCTCCTGCGATCCGAGAGATATGGCACGGCGAAGACATGGATTCAAACGTACGAGATACTCAGGAACTTTATTTGGTCAGATGTTTCGTTCAGGACTGAAGTTAGAAGTGTCTGGGAGGAGGCTTTTGCACAATCCGTCAATTCTTCGAATGGAAATAAAAGATAGACTGTCAGACAATGTGTATACAAAATAGGGACTTTCGACCTTTTTCTTGTTTCGGGGCTTGAATGGCGGAATGCACCGAAAATTGTCATCCCGCTTAAAGATATGAGACTTTCCAGCGCTTGAGAAGGTATTGGTCGCGATGTCGATTCACTGCAAATTTAACACCCCTCGTGGGCTGTTCTTGTCACGTGTGCTCTCCATGCCTCTACATGTTAGCAAGATAGTTTAGGGTATCCCGGATAAAGCCCCGTAACCTTTTCAAACTTTCATACTTTCTGTATAGACAACTCTATTAAGCAAATCGCAACCAGCACATACATCCATCGTCAGTTTCAAAATTGTATCATCAAACAACGCCATGAAAATCATCCTCAAACCTCCCATCGTGCCATATACCATGACAAGTCCCGAACAGTCCAACCTTTCTCGTTATCCTTGCCACGATGGTCCTTTTGGAACTCGACACAAGCTCTCTCAGTCGCACTCAAGAGAGCAGGAGGACCAGAACTATATACCCAGCCTGAACCACTGGTTCGACTCCCAGAAAGAGCCTGTCGAAGCGCTTGTCTAGCGTCCAGCCTTCCACTTTCCGAGCTAACATGAGTAGTCACTGTAAAACCACAAGCTGTTTTGGCTACCTCCTCAAGGTTCTGCCACTCGACGAGTCTCGTAGTCTCTCGATGCCTGGCAGTCCATATGAGGTCAAATCGGGTTTTGGCAGGTCGCGTCTCTAGCCACCAGTGTGCAAGGCTTAATGCACCTGTAATACCAGAGCCCCCGACGATACAGACAATATGGGAAGCAGAAGCAAAGTTTGCGTCGGACACAGGATATGGTCCTTCGACTCGGGCGTCTACTCGTAGAGTGGCCCTAGGTCGCTGAACAAGAGCCCTCAACTTCCAGGTCCATTCCTTCTCCTTAGCTTCAGGCTGAATGAGAAATACTGGACCACCATTGTTCGCAGGGTGCGCCACCGCCGTGAAAGCATGTGTCTGAACCTTGCTGATTGATGGGAAGTTAAGGTAATAGTAGAGAAGAGGTGGGCCAAAGATTGCTTTGTTGGACAACAAAGAGACTCTGAGCCAACCATTCTCTGCAATGTCGAGCACAGCAGGGGTCTTAGTAGTCAGACCTCGAGCCTCGCCAAAGAACAACCGCCTGATCCAGTCCGCAACCCAGAGAAGCAAACCTGGAAGGAGTAGATAAAAGTTGGTGCTGGCGTGAAGGCAAGATGCGACGATGGTCAATGTACCGAGTATAACATGACTGAAGTAGAAGAGATTGTAGTGACGTCTGCGGATCCGCGGCAGTGAAGTAACGAGAATAATAAGAACGGGGAGAATGGCAGCGATTCCGATGTAGTAGGTGAGTGAAAACCAGCCACCCAGTCGTTTGCTCTCTGAGACTGTCAAAGCTGGATTTCCAATGGCAAAGGCCTCATGGCGGGCTTTGTCATCGTTTCTACTGGAGTCGTTGGCGTGTAGCTATGTTGTGTTAGTATATGGACGATAATACATACGTAAAACATACCATGTACGCGACACCGTGGACAATGACGCTCAGTGAGAACAAATAAGATACAGCCTTGTGAGCAAAGAGTAATGTGCTTTGGTGCAAGTAGAAGGCTTGCCCAACAAGACTGTTCCTCGAAACAGGAATAAGCAGAAACCCAAGAAGAATATCAGCATAGTGCCCGGTGACACCGGTGATGGTAAGCTGAAGTTTTGCAGAGGCCCAGTCAAGAGGATCTGTCTTGTACCCCCATAACTCATCGTGGGCAGGTAGCCAGTAGATGGTAGAGCAGAGTGTGACTGTCAGAATGGTAACAGAAGTAAAGAGACCGCCGAGGGTAACTCGCTTTCCGACGAGGGGGAGTTCATGGGCAATGTGGATGTTGGCGATATACTGAGTGCTTGTACGGAGGAGAAAAAGAATAATGAGGGTGGCAAGGAAAGCGTAATAGACGGTGATGTGGACTCTTGTTTCGAAAGTGAAGGGTCCTTCGGAGCAAAAGGTTGAGTAGCAGTCTACATTGATTAAAGCAATGCTTATACCTGCTGAGATGGCCAGGGTGAATGTCAAGGCTGCGAGAGCAAATAGTTGAGTCATTGTGGAAGTTATAGAAGAGTATGTTTGATGGATATGAGATGCGGAATGCCATTTCCATCTTCTAAATGGTTATTATATATCCCATTATGCACTCGGTAACGGACTCAATTTCATCTCGGCATTGAGATGGCTATGCAACTATAATAAGCTTAAAGTTAAACTAAGCCCTGCTCAATAATTACGTGTTGGACAAAGGAACAAATATCTTTGCTCTCGGTAGTGGTAGAATCTTTCTGTCGCTCTGTAACCGGGAAGCCCATCCTGTTGATATCGGCGATGTTAAATACCGACGCCGGCCGCGATCTGATAGGGCAGAGCATAAATGCCACTCTGTGATTTGTCAAGCTTGCTGACGGGATCTGCAAACTAGCGTTGTTCTTCGACCGAAATCTCACGGCCGAAGCTCCACGACCGATGACCGAGACCGACGGTCAGCCTCTAGGTGATCAATACCAAGGATAAGTCAAGTTTTACCTTGAGAAGTAATAGATGAAAAAGGATAAATTATGTCACTGTTTTGATGCACATGGCAAGGCCCGTGTCGGATCTTTTCTAATACACATCCAAGCGTCATTCCTCATTCAGCAGTCATTGTAATGTATTCTAGTAGTCCCATAAAGGCTGTGGGCGACCTTGATCCAGTTGCGTGACCATGGGTTCGGCAATCGATGTAATCAAACGTTTTAATTATTATCAAAGCCATATACACGTGACCAGTCTTCTGTCGGGGAAACGAACAGAAGTCTTACCCCGATGCACGTCAACTTCCCCGCGGCAAACTACAGGTTAACCTTATCCATGCAACGTTAACCTCCAAGGAGCTAAAATCCTTTGAGTGACGTACGAAACAAACGACCTACCAAAAAGAGTTTATCTGTATCCTTGTATAACTGCACCTCTATCAAAGGTGCCCAGATATAGACAAGCGGGGAACCCTGCTTCAGTCGAATTGTCGTACCGATCAACACTGCGGAGGATGAATCCGATGGTCGGGTTGAGTGACCGACATAACATGGCAAGTATAAAGATGCATATGTTTCTCCTTTGTTGTTATGTTATGGTGGTAAGCTGTCGTGTTCAGAATCCTCTCGCCATGTCTTTGTCCTCAGCAAGCACATTCAGCGCATCCCTGGGCCTGTTCGCCTTGGGCGACTCGTTCAATGTCTCAATGACAGACCATGTTATACGAACAGAAGCAGATCTTGGTGAACTCAACGAATTTTACAACATAGATTTTGCAGCGCGTCGTTTTGACGCTCTACAAACCTACCACAAAAGCGAACAGAACCTCCTTGATGACATCGACTTTGAAGGTCTCGATCAGGAAGGCAAAGTTGATTATATCATGCTGAACACGTACCATACGCGCCAGTTGAATAATCTCGATCTGCAAAAGTCTTCCAAGGAGGATTATCTACCCCTGCTGCCTTTTGCGGAGGACCTTGTTGATATGCTCGAGGCGAGACAGGATGTTGAGCCTATGAAAGCGAAAGAGACAGCCGGCCTCTTGAACAATATTACGAAGAGTATTACTTCTGTACAGACGAAAGTCAAAGATGGAGGATTCAACGTGACAGAAACAACAGGATATCTCGCTACAAAGGCTATAACCAACCTTATCGAGAACTTGGAAGAGTGGTTCACCTTCTACTCAACCTACGATCCGCTCTTCGACTTCTGGGTCACAACACCCTGGCAAGCCGCCAATTCGACTCTGAGCAACTATCTCACCACCGTACAGACTGAACTCGCGGGTATGAACCAAGAGGGTCAAGACGTCATCATCGGGGAACCCATCGGCCGCAAAGGCTTGGAGGTTGAACTCGAAGCTGAAATGATTCCTTACACACCGGAAGAGCTCATTGAGATTGGCAATCAAGAATTCGAATGGTGTGAGAAAGAAATGATCAAACAATCTGAAGCTTTGGGTTATGGAAAGGAATGGAAGAAGGCGCTCGAGCATGTCAAGAATGACTACGTCGATCCTGGCAAACAAACAGAATATGTGCGAAGTTTGGTCGTTGAGGGAAGTAACTTTGTCACAGAGCGTGATTTGGTTACTGTACCTCCACTATCGAACTCTACATGGCGAATGATAATGATCGACGCAGAGCGACAAAAGGTCTCCCCGTTCTTCCTCGGCGGTCCAACGATCCAAGTTTCATACCCCGTCACTTCCATGGAACACGATCTCAAGCTCATGGTCATGCGAGGAAATAACAAACATTTTGCAAAAGCAACTGCTTTCCACGAGATGTTTCCTGGACACAGATTGCAGCTTTACATGGCAGATCGCTACAACTCTCATCGCAAGCGCATCTTTGATACACCCTTCTTCGTAGAAGGATGGGCGCTATACTGGGAATTCCTCTTCTACGACCGTGACGATTTTCACCATTCTCCTGAGAATCGTATCGGAGCACTGTGGTGGCGTATGCATCGTTGTCTCCGAATCATCTTCTCGCTCAAGTTCCACTTGGGAGAGATGACGGCTCAAGAAGCGGTCGATCTTCTCGTTGACAGAATTAGTCACGAGAGGAGTAATGCTGAAGGCGAAGTACGTCGGTCTGTGGAGGGGAGTTATTCGCCTCTGTATCAAGCGGGATATATGCTTGGTGCCCTGCAGCTTTGGAAGTTGAGAGAAATGGCTGTCGATGGGGGAAAGAGCAGCGAGAAGGAGTATCATGATGCTATTCTGAGGACTGGCGGGTTGCCGATTGAGATGGTCAAGGCTTTAATTCTTGATGAGGACCTTGACAAGGACTTTAAGGCAGAGTGGAAGTTTTATGACTTTAACTAAACATGTTCAAGACCTAGAATAGTCTTTTCAACAAATATACTTGGCCCGACAGTCTTCGAATATGACAGATTATAGATTGCAGTGCACTTCACATACACGCAATATCCCTACTGAGAAATACTACCGACCCCTGTCTCAGAGCTCCTTTCTAGGGATTGGTGGCAGGGACTTTGAGAGTGGTGAATTTCCATGTCTTGCCACCATCAGAGGTTGACATTTCTCCACCTGTAGCGCCATGTTCCCAACCTCCTTCTGTGCGGCCAAAGCTGGAATCTGCCTTGCTTAGCGTGATAGACACAGCTTCCCAGCCTACGATATCGATTAGCCACTATACAGGAATTGGGCATGATAAGAAACATACTATGAGCTGGAGCAGCGGCGCAGTTACCAGCCGAGCATTCAGTTGAGATATAGAATATCTCACCGTGTTGTCCCTTGCCTGTTGACGTTGTTAATCATGTGATTTCATCATGCTCAATGGGGTGATATACTAGTCGAGATACTGGAAACCAGTTTATCATTGACATAAAGGTTCTGGTCCCACATCTGGGTCGATGGGTTGAGTTTGTCTGCATATCTTGTTAGCTTAGGTGGAGGTGGACGGTAGGCGTGTTGTGATCCTACAGTGCGTCCTGATGCGGGACCCCGGGCCGGCCTTGACCGGTGTACCATTCTTGGCTTGCGAGCCTAACACCGCGTCAGTAATAACTCCAGGTCAGCCGAAATACTTGTTACTTACTTCCGTTCACGAGCGCATAGGCAAAGTTGCACCATGATTTCCCAAGATTGGTGCAATACCCCAACCTAATAACTGTCAGCTATAATTACGAGGTTTATGGATGGATCGGGCCATACCCAGGAGGGGCGTTCTCGGTGACGCCCTGAAGGAAGGAGGCCTGGTTCTCCATCATGATGGCACTCCACAGGGCAACATCACCGGTGATGGGTTGGGGAGCATCTCCAATAACAAGCGTCGCAGAAGCCTCTTGGATGTACGCATCAGGCTTCGCGAACAGAGTGACGATATCGAGGTTTCCGAGAACATCCTGGGTAAGCATTGCCAGGATGGTAAGAGCTGCGGAGATCTTCATGTTGTTGATTGTGTTGATTCGACTTTTAGTTTGAATGAAAAAGGTCTGATGAATGAAACGGAATGTATTTGAGAATCTTTTATAAAAAGAAGAGGATATTAAACAAGGTGACAAGACTGGTATAAACACAGAAGACCCATCAAAGGTCCTCAATATCGGCTTTTGATTAAAGCTAAAACGTGTTGTCGTTGGAAACGAAACATCCATTTTTCCGTATTAAATGGTCTAACGTAAATGAAGGAAGAATTTGTTCCGGATCTCTTTCTCTCCAAACGGACATAATACTCGTATTATAAAACACAGTTTAGAGCAATGATACGAGCTTTGTTTCAGCTGTTTTCGGGCTAACATCAGAGAGCCGAGATAGACTACTACCAAGTTGGAAGCTAGCGCGTAGCTAGAGAAGCGGTTTTGGGCTTTCCAATATGTATAAAATCTGGTTCAAATCTGACGTTGAACATTATCGAGGTACTCCTAGTGTGGCTGCGTGGCTGAGGTATCTAGGCTTAGCTGTTGAGCGCCTCCCTCTTACAGTCAGAAGCACTGTACAGCCCCCACTTTATGCTCTTATCGGTCCGACTTCATACTATTTGACTGGTCAAAGCTCTTATCATGAGTAAGCTTAACACATTGTGCACTGTACGTCATGTTAAGAGCTCTGTTTAAATTGACCCTTTTTATCGTGATGTTGATTGCAAGGTACGAGTCTATGGTCGAGAAGTATAGACTTTAGAAGTGTCAAGAAGCAAACATAGTATTGACCTAGATACTTAACTGAGGATGATGCCTTCCCACTCGAACGGGAGCTTGAGGTATCGAAAGTCAAGATGCAAGAAGATCAGGACAAGTGAGAACCAAGATTCATGACGCCTATGGCCCAATGAAAGCTCACTTCTCAGATGGCTGTTCACCTTCGGCGGACCCAGTCTGGTCTGAGCTGGACCCTTTACCTTTATCCGACACACTCTTGCTGCTTAATGAGCTGGCGCCAGTGACAGTTGACTGAGCCGTCTTTGAAAAGACGCTTGCAGCTCCTTCTAACCAATTCCCAATAGTCCTAGTTAAGGTCTTATCGAGGCGTAAGTCTCGCGCCGCCTCCTGTCGGTATTCTTCGTCCCTTGGCTGCAATGACCCATCGCTCTGGTCCAGACCAGTCATAAAATGAGCAAGGCCGGTGCCACCGCAAAGAGCTGTATACAGTATACAGTTCCAGTGAATGTTAACTGCGGACTTGAGCTTTTGCGCTTCTTCTTTACTTGTCCTCAATAGGTGGACAAGATCGCCTGATTTTAGTGTCGTAAGAGTCTTAGGACAGCCATCTGGTGAGGGACAGCCCAGGGCAACAAAAGCATTGAACTCTGTTGCGATGGTCTTCATGTCTTCCACGGTGGTTATTTGGTTGAATCGTGGTGTTAAATTAGGCATCCAATAGAACCGCAATACGACATGGACATTTTCGCCACTGTGATCATCATCTCGACCGTTGTCGTGTAGGGTGGGCTTCTGAATCTCCTCAATCGCCTCGAATTTGAACGCACAGAGACCTTGGACGAGGCATGTATACAGATCCGGGTCAACGAGCATCATGTTCCAGGCTTTGTGGGTTTTACCAAGTTCAGTCGCGCTAAGGATGTCATCCAGAATTTCAACGTTAGCTACGTCCACGCTTGACCCCTCCAGGTTGCCCGTGGCATCATTGTGATCCTTGGTATCATTCCAAGTGCGCGGCACGAACCAGAAGACAACAGGGTCACGGTTCCCTGTTACTGCACAGACCTCCTTATCGCGTTTCCGACATTTGGCGATCTCCTCCACGGGGTCAGAGAGATCTTGCAGATCTGGTTCGGTCTCAAATCGTATTTCGTAGTAAATGGATAGCTTGATTGTATCCCAGTCTGCTTCTTCGAGGAGTTCATCAGTAAACTCTGGCTGCACAAGCGGCGCTCGATACAGCGCGTGTCGCCAGGCGTCCTTTCCGAGATTATCGGGGTTGAGGTGAAGCATATCTATATCATAGTTAGCTGTAGTGCCCGTTGTGCCTTTGCCGAAGAGCGAGGGACTAGCTCCATTGCTCAGTACCCGGCAGTAGCTGAGGCTCAGATGCTCTTACAATGCTTGCAAAACGGGGAAGCATTCTCCAATCGCGTTTTCAGGACTGGAGGCGACCGATACTCTGTTGACAATAGACCGTCCTCGTGCTCGAACTCTCTCATACCTACAATCAGAATGAGAGCCACTTGCTCAGCGCGCATAACGAAGTCAGGATAAACAGTCTGCATCTCAGTCAACAGCTCGGTAGTGACAGTTAATCGGAGGCCGAGCTCATGCTCAGTCAGACTAGGGACTGGATGGGGAATGTCTGAGGCCCTGGTGCCGGGCGACAGGGACTGCTCGGAAGAAGCCATGTAGTCGTATGTAGAAAAAAAAGACATATAAGTTGCTGGGTTTGAGAAGGATCTGAAAAGTAGAATGCGTTGTATTGTTGGGGTTACTCAGTGCTTTCAGATAGACTTGGGATTTATGTAACAATTTAGTTGCGGTAAAGAGTGCACCTTTGAGAGGATGATGGAAAGTTCCATTCATGGTAGAGTTACTTCCGTAAAGAAACTTAATTCTAGGTTGCAAATAGGTGAATAAGTGAAAACAGAAACAAAGTTGCTGCAATATGCTTTGGCTCAAACATTGTTCAGCGTATTCGTATTGTCGATGTAGGAATTACTTCATCACCAAATGGACATATCTCGCTATGGAGAGGCCTTTTAGTGTTCAGTGTTTCAAAACGCAGAAAGTATGACTGCACGGTATACCAGCGCCGTATCCACACTACCAAGTAGAATCTCCTGTGCTTAGAGGCAGCCGCAGGCACTTGCACAACAAGAATTGCTTTCTTCACTCGCTATCTTCCAGCTGCCAAGTGCGAGAGTTGTGAGAAGAAGAGGAAGAAGGCTAAGGTGGAGGGGGGCAAAAGAAAAGCTGAAGTAGGGAAAGTAAAGCTATGGGAGAAGGCTTAGGGTTAGCATTAATAGAGGTTCATAACCTTGCTGTGTAGTAAGACGAACGAATAACTTATGAATTAAGCCACGTGCCTCTTTTTAATAATTGAAAGCTCTCTATATATACCGCATAACCGTGATAATTGACTTGGACTAACCTCTCACATTGTAACGATACTGTGATTCAAGCACTCTAAGAGCTACTGCATCACGTATGTTCCGATGGTTGGTCTTGTACATGCTCACACGCTCTGAGTACTGGTAGAAGCTGGCATAAAGTGATTACTTATTTCTTCTGTTATGCCATCGACAAGCTTGATCAGACTTTACATTAGTGAGAGAGATTAGCATCTGGTCTTTATCTTCCACCCTACTTTCAAAACTCTCGCGACAACTAGCAGCACTGCAGCCAAGGTACTCGATAGTGCCGCCCAGACATGTGCGCCTGCAAGACTTTTGGACTGAAGTAAACCTCCAATAGGCGGACCCGATAGACCAGCAAAGGAAATGAGACTAAAGCACATTCCCATTCTGGTACCAATAGTATCAAGTCTCTTCGTGATACTGGCAACTCCAGTTGGCATAAGACTCTGAAATGCTCCCGATGCTATACCGTAGAAGATAGAGAAAAGATAAACTCCCGTCTCATTGTGTACGGCAAGCCATGTATACGCCACGATAGCTACACACAACCCTGCTGGAGCAATGGTGTTCAGTGGACCAATCCGATCTGCAAGGAAAGGAATCAGGACTCGAGTTGGAAGGCCAACGGCGTTGATGATAGTCGTAAGAATGGATGAGTCCGCGAAAGACATGCCGACTTCTTCTTGCCCAAACGAAGCAAGCTATCCAATTAGCACATTCTCTCAGTCAAAGGTTGGGAAAGCAATATTCACATAATAAAAGGTGTAGTAAACAGACCACACGAAGAAAAACAGCCCACTGACATACGAGACGTACAACACGTCCTTGAACGCACTCCAATCAATAATTGGCCCTGTCTGTCGTGGTGGGAGTCTCGGCCTCATGAACACAGCCACGAGCGCAAAGCCAGCGAGGTTGATAAATCCCAATACCCGCGATGTCCAAGAGAAGCCGATCTCTGGAAGAAGTGTTCGCACAACAAGAGGGTAGACTGTGCCTCCGAGTGAGTTTCCAGTAGTAACAAGGCCAATTGCTATCCCTCTTCTCTTCTCAAAATAAGTCGCAACAAGCGCCAAACTCGGCGCAAAAATAATGCCACCTCCAATACCAGTCACGACACCCTGTGTGATCATAAGATGCCAATAGGAAGTCGATAAACTCATCATAAAAATACCCAAAAGCTGCAATGTAGATCCTACCAAAAAGGTCGGAATCCAAAAGCCCGCATCAAGCAACCGTCCAGAGAACGCGCTTCCGAAGAAAGTAAACCATACTTGAATTGACCCAATCCATGAGATCTGGAAGGGCGTTTGGGGGAGTATGGAGGTGTAGTGTGCTTGGAAACTACCAAAGGAATTGACGTAGCCCCACGTTGCAAAGATGACGATCCAGCCCATGGCGACTTGTGTCCAGGCGTGAAGACCGCCGTCGGGTGGTGGAGGGATGCTGTTAGGTAGGAAAGAAGCACCTGCTGAAGCTATGATCTCGAGATCTTGCATTTCCGAGCGCGTTCCTTGACGGCGAAGCGTCCTGTAATTTGTCAGTAAGGCTTCTGTAAGAGGTATTAAGCACTCACGCGATTGGCTCCAGAACCGGGCCATCGTGTTCTTCATTCTTCACGGCCATTGTCACGGGTATTAACTCATTCAATTGGGGAAAAGCGTCAAGGTATTGTGATTTCTCGCATAAAAGGACAGTGAAAATTGGAAAATTCGGATCATGTTATCTTTACAAATTACGACGTGACCGATACCGCTTCTTGTACTTATAAACGACCGGGAATAAGACAAGGTACCCGCTGAAAATTTCTCGTAAAATCTCGGTTCGGGTGACATTCGCCCGATCATGTAAGTGGATGATCGTGAAGATAAGCGTCTTGTTTAGTGGGGACCATTTACCGAACTCTCAGAGTACCCAGCGGATTATTATCTATCACTAGAACACTTTCTATACTCGGACTGGTTGAAGTGTCGGAGCCACAAGAGCCTAAGAGACGAAAGAACTTAGGCCATTTATGCGACTTTTGACAAGCTTTTAGGCTTCTTTGTTTCTCCTGAGTCTTGGAGCATAATTACACATTAGCATCACCCCCAATGCCATGATCACTTCAGAAGCCCCATGGCTTGTCTTTCGCATTAGCTCATACTGAAAGTCGATTTCAACAATTCACATCTGCCAATTTTATTCGCAAGGGACTTGTAAAGGAGAATGCGGTTAGCTAACGTCTACATCATTGATGTTGGTGGAAGGAAGAGAATGGGACTGGAAGGGACGAAGCAAGGCATTTTAGACAACAGCCGAAGGCTTGCATTTAAGTCACTACAACAAAGGCAAGCATTGGAGTCATATACTTCAGAATGTGAATTGGCGATGAGAGGTTCATATCAATACGTTGCATTGCGAGACAGAACTAACTACTATGGTAAAAATCCCCAAAATCAGAGACCAGATCATTTGGTCACCTTAGGCTAGGGTTTGGGCTACTTTATTCCCGTAGCCTAAGCCTTAGACAATAGTCCGTCTAAACCCCACCTGCTACTGCAGCCGCTGCGCTCCAACCGAGAAAGAAGGGAGGGAGAGGGAGGAAAGAAGGAGAAAGGGCAAGAGAGCCCGCCCAACTAGGTACTTAGTAGTGTTGCTTCAACGAGGAGAATCGTTGCCGCGAGGAGCGATACTACCAGTAGGAGTATGCCCACCACCAGGACCACGAGGAGAATTGTTGCCTGGACCACGAGCAATACTACCAGTAGGAGTATGCCCACCACCAGGGCCACGTGGAGAATTGGTGCCTGGACCACGAGCTCGCCCGACAGGGAGGGTTGGCGCCGAGGAAGAAGTAGGTAAAGAAGTAGGTACCGTATACGCGCGGGCGCGGGTGTCGGAGCCACCTCCACGGCCGCCGCCGCCGCTTCCACTACCCGGCTTACGCCCCTTAGTCACACCCCGGAATGTCAGGATCGACATGCCAAACCAGTGGTAGCTGGCCATAGCAGTGAAAAATTCAGCCTCCTCCTTGGTCTTGAATTGAAATTTGACAGAGCGACCACTCGCGATCTCCGTTCTGTCTCGGAAGAAGGCCTTCATCACGCCCTGTCCAATGGGGGGATCTCGGGGTGGGTAGCCAAGGCGATAGGCGTCGTTCAGTTGGCTACAGGCGCTGACCACCGTGTTGCTTGACGAGTTGGTGAGATCCGCCGTAGCACTGACATTCGGCTCGTGTTGGATATATGGTAACCAGCACAGCTGGATTGTCACAAACCAGATACCGTTTGCGGACCCAGCGGGATTGGAGGCCTTGAAGGATAGATACCCTCGATCTTCCCAAAAGTGCATCGACTTGCCCAGAGCCTGCATATTGGCCGGCACCTCCAATTTTCCTGGTGTGGCGATGAGAGTACGGAACTTGTCGTAGGTGGCAACGCCAAACCTATTCTTCGTGATTGAAAGGAGTTCTGCCGTTTTGGCAGCAGACTCGTCGTCTTGAGTCGCAGCGTAAGGGAAAAAATGAGATATATCTGGGTCCGGAGTCCATGTCCAGCAGCACATGTGATAATCTCGTATACTGGCTTGGTTCTTTGCGGCTGTGACTCTCCCATCACTTTTCTTCGGTTCTGGCCCTTTCTCTTTGGCTGGTGCCTTTCCTGGCTGCTTGTTGTCTTTCTTCGATCGCTTCGGGTCCGGGTTCTTCAATTCCTCTTCTGCAAGCTTTCTCTTGTCATCGGCGACACCGGAGGCTTCATCCGTGGGGCTCGTCAAGAATAATGAAGAGTAGCTTTTATGCATGCGAATAGCCCTTCTCAGGACTGGCGCATCCATGGTATCAGAGAAACCCCATGGGTTGCCCCAAATGCACATCACATCATCGTGCGTAAGGGGTGGAGCAGCGTTTCCGTACCGCTTGACGCAGGTTTGAACTGTCTTATCGCGGAAGGCGACTTCATCCGGATCCCCTTCTATGCGTTGCAGAGGTACCACGGGCGGGTGAGTGTTGAGAGATTGGGGCATGGGGGTCGCCATGGTGGTAAAGGGGTGAATCAGTGACGAAGTAGAATCAGTGACGAAGTAGTATCAGTGTTTCCGATCAGGAGTAGTAGAAGGTTGAATAATTGATGGAGGGCAGTGATTCAGTGAGAGAGTATGGTAGACAAGAATGATTCACAATTCAATAAAGGTTGGTGCTGAAATGGATTTGATGTCGATTGATTCACAATGATCTGGCTCAGCTCTGTATTTATATTGTTCAGTCCCTCACCCTTTCACTGCCATAAGCATGTTCTCTATCGTTGTGTTTGCCCTGGCGTTTGACAGGGTGATTGTAGATTGAACGATTTCAACTTGTAGCAGTTAGTCCGAACAAACATCGGCCAGCAAACTCCCCGGCCAAGGTACCACAAGAATTGATTGACGAAAACATAAGGGATGAAAGTATTTGCTCATCTTATGCGAGGTTAGACCAGTCCTTAGGTTAATTTACTCCAGAGGCCTAAGCGTTGGAGAACAATCCTTCTGTTACCTGCCGTCTTGTCTCTTCTTTTCCACCAGTTTCGTATGTCTTCCTGGACAAATCCGTTGTTCTCTCCAGGGATTTCAGCAGCCAGAGTCGCAGATAACCTATTTTGACGCGTCACTGGTCGAGATGTCAAAGCCCTCATGTACCAAGTAAAAGCGTCACTGAATAGTGCCGAAGACTGTAGCTATCCATCGGTGAATAGAGCCAAGGCAGGCAACGAAAACCGAGCTCCAGATGCTATAGATTCACCTTTCCGATTGCCCAATTGTGTTCTGCTTTCAGAAGTTTAGGCTTCCATCATTGACGCTGTACTATGTCATACAATCCGAATGGAGTCATGCGCTTGGGATAATGCCAGTTTTGGATTCCCTCAAGTAACACCTTTGGAGGATTGTGACTCCGATACGTACACAACAGAATAGAATCCAACGTCGCTTAAGGATTCTGCCTAAGGGACGAAACGATATCCACCGTTTAGACAATCTTACACCCGCTCTTAGGTTCCACTGCGTAAATGTTTATGTTCTGTATCCTAAGGCCGCTGTGTATTTGTAACACAGACCAGCAAATTTATACTCAGCCACGATCTGGGCGTTGTCTATAGTGTCAACTACATGCCGATGCACTATGTGGAAATGTAACTACTCGGGGTTTGCTTATGACACATCTGGTGATAAAGATGCCCGCAATGCGTACTTAATAAAACGTGGAAATGTAACGTTGTATTGGCATCTCGCCGGCGAAGATGAATACATCGGGCCTCTTGCATACGGCACCCATGGTTTTCGTTCCAAAGGACTCCCGATTCGCGTGGACGGGGAGCATTTCTATATCCATTCAGGTAATATTGGTGGATGACATGAAGTCACATGCATGGTAATCCATATTAGATCTCTTGCGAACGCATATGCGATGTAGCCGTGAGGCACTGTTACCTCCGACGGGGGCCTAGGTGATACGATTAATTGTTGCCTCGTTCGGCTTTTACATTGAGGTTGCATTCCCCTCCCGGTCGTTGTCACATCTCTCTTCTCGCATCTCCTGATCTACATCTTTGGTTGTGTAAGACCTGAATCTCTGCATGCGAATATCCTCCCAGTGGCTGGAAGGCTTCTAGATCATCTGACTACATCCCTTCCTTGCCCAATCAAATGGACACTTGACCCATCAAGATTTTCTGCTGGCGTCTGCGTGTCGTCAGCTACAAGGCCAATCATGAGAATATGCATGATGCCTGATAGCCAGTAGCGCTTAGCGTGCTTGAATCACAGTATTGTTGCGACGTAGGAGGTTGATGCAAGCCAGCCACTCTGGTTATCTCTTTCAGCCGCTGGCTACCTGCATGTCTAGTCTGGGTACGGATGGTATGTTTGGTTGCTGATCGATCTGAAACATCATTCCCCGATGGGCACTTGTCGGTTCTGCTACTTGCCGCGATAGGTGCCTGCAGCATCAATAGAGGACCTAAGCGAGGGAGTCAAGTCAATCATAGGTTTGAACACTGTTAATCAAGACCTCTCTTTTATGCACGATGCATTGTGCCGTGCAGGAGGCTCGGTTACGTCTACAGGTGACAGGCCAACTCATTCAGCAGTAGGCTGTTGTTCCGGCTGATCTCAAAGCTCATGTCACCGAATGCAATCACCATGTCCGATCTCACTGAACGTTGCATCTTCGTTTATTCTGCCGCGTGGGTCACAATCACATTTTGTTACAATCACTTTCATTCCACATGCAATTCAATACTAGCGTTTTATCAAGCTAAGTTTTTTAAAAGTTATACCTCTTAATATAATACCTCTTAATATATATAGGTTAAATTAATATAATAAATAATAATATATATAAAAACCTAATACTAATAAAGGTTTAAGTTTATAAGCTATATATAGTTATAAATAACTATAATATATAC